>CM055265.1:33587374-33648618 GCA_029237695.1 Conchocele bisecta | reverse complement strand
AGGTCATGAATGGAAATTTCCATCACTGAAGTTGTTATTCTGTTGCTGACCTGCATTTTCCTTGTGCAAGATAACGGAAGGTGGGAAATTTGTGCAAATTTCTATAACTTGCTATATAGTTGTTATCTAACTATGTTAGACAAATAGCACCTTATGACATCAAACATACATGTATCAGAGTGAGATAAAATAATATAATGCAAAAAAGGGGCTATTTGACAAATAGCACCTACTTGCACAAAATGTATGCAGATAGCACCTTATTGCAGGCAGAATGTACCACAAATGCAAATATCACCTTTGTGCATTGCCCTTTTCACCTCTGATAATCAGGTTATTGGTTCAAATATTTTTTGGTTTTGGCAGCAAGATATGATTATTTGCCACTGATTTCTATCAAAAAGTGATTTTTGACAAAAGTGCAGATAGCACCATTTTGCATTAAGGGAGCGATTTAATGTATTTATAGACCTCGGTCAGTTACTTCAACCTATGACTGTATATGCATTTTTTACTTTAAATTCTTTTAACAATTTGAAATCTACATTCCTTTGTGATAAATAAAACAGAGAATTACACCGACTACAGTGTACTACGTAAGTTTATCGGCTAACTTTCGAGGTTGTGTCGACGCATGGCATACTTGAATAGTTCTGTGGGTGGGGTATTGATCTGGGAACGTTTCTGTCACAGCAGTCGCCGAGCTATAATAATTTTATTTGTGTATCGATTTGATAAATATACTGTTTTGGGGTATTTTATGCAGCGGATCTAACATGTTTGATGATTTTTATGGTATTTATTAATTGACTACTAACTTTATAAGAAACTACGCTAAGCCGAGTTTCTTATGCAATCAATAAATCATAATGAATTTAATATTAAATATCATGTTAAGTAATCAGTTATTTAAGATCATATCTATTGTGTAATCATAGAAACATACTGAAGCTGTACTGATCAATTAACTGAATGTTTTCTGTAGCCTAGTTTCTTACACTAACTAGTACATATTTGACCTGTATGGAAAGGGGGTTGGGGGAGGAGAATCTCAAAATCAGAACTGAATATTTACAGAAAAATGAGTACCATAACCTGGTCTGGTGCCAGATCATCACCATACTAGAATCACTAGAATCACTTAGCCACACTCCATGAAAGTAATAGTATTAGTAATAATCTTACTACCTTTATAATATGTGACATCTCTGAAGCAACAATAAAGCCGAAAATGAACTGTACCGGAGGGCCAAATTAGGGAGATTCTGGCAAGGATGAATACCATCGTTAAATTTACCCTATGCATGCCCTTGACTAGCCGCCCACTCCAGATAACAAATTGTCGATACAATGCGTTCAGAAATATGATAGATATCAATTATTATTACTCTCTTTCATCACCTGCTGTACAATGTAACATATAAATGTATCCGAGATTCAGCTTGGCTTTTACTTAGAAGACAACACTAGGTGTTAATTTTCCTGTCCCCTGTGACTCTAACAAACATTGCCGATCCAGATAAGGCACATGGACTATTTCAACACTAAATAACTGGAACAGATTTTGATATGTTAATTTACCGATGTAATTGTCACTAAATGATTTTCAGACTAGTCCATTATGAAAAGGGGTTGTTTTTTTCTTCTCCAAAACATATGAAAATTACTTGTGAAAAAGTGCATATCCTGATGAGTTGACTGGTCGCAAGCCGGCTCATCTGCATTTACACTGTTTGCAAATTCCACTATAGAGGTATGTTATGTTGAAAGGATTATGCTTGTTACAATAACATTGCTATGACCTGGTGATAAACTTCAACCAATTATATCAACTGCCATCCATCATATTGCACACTGGCCTCCTAAATTGACAATATGTAACACAGTCCTGCAGAGGACCATCTGAGCAGATGGGTATGAAGCTAGAGCTTCGTTGTAATTACATAATTAATATAGCATGAAGTGCATCTACATACCATATTTATTCTAGTAAACATACATGGGATGTGCAACTTTTGAAATCAAAAACAATTCAGCAGAGCTGCAGATAAGCTGCGTATTTGTGTAAATACCAAATTAAAATTGCCAAAAACCCAATTGAAATCAGAAGTAGCGAGTATCAAAAAGCAATAACAAATTTGTCGTACCTTTATCATGCTACAGAAAACAATAAAGACCACGGCCCGTATTCATAAAGAATCTAAGATTTGTCTTAAACTTAGACTTAAGTCCGTCTTAGTAAAGATCAAAATTAATATTTATCTTAAATTAGTCTTAAGTATAATCTTAGACCAAACTAAGTCGAATCTCAGTTAAGATTTGTCTTAAGTCTAAGACAAAGGTCACGCGCATAATTTATGAGAATCCAATACGATTTTTAGTAACACCGGAAATACTCTCTACAATGAAAGCAGATAGGCATCGTTTATATAGCAACTTCGCCAAACGACATGTCTTCAATCGCGTCCGTGTCTGAAACTATAACGCAGCGTAATGGAGCCACCAATGAAGAAACGAAAGGCGAATTGGGGCGAAGACGAGGTGCTTGCGCTGTCAGAACAGAAGAACAGAACAGAACATATCCTTTATTTGGCAATGATCTCAGACCACTTACTGGTATATGAGTGCATACATGTACAAGCATAATTTAATATGAACAACAACAACAGCATGGCGAGAGTTATGTGGAAGTACTGTACTCGGTCTAATTTATCAGCGAACTTGTTTGCAGGCAAATTTAGTTAAATAGTCAACATCTATATATTTTGCAATGATTCGGCTTGATGGTATTTATCAGTAGCGAGTATTGACTGGGAGAAATTCATCAAGTATTATATGTAAAGGAACGTGGTCAGTAAGCTTGGATCCGAATCAGAACAATTTGTTTAAACATAGTTTGACAATAATTCCAATTCCTAGAAACTCATCTACGAGTTTATAGGAGTTAGATTTGGTAAAATTTAATGCTACGTCAAACATTTTACAATTAAACACACAAGCATATAGAAAACGGGTTGCAAGTATATTCGATTGCAAAAAAGACCCGCACATCCCTGTGTGTCTCAGTCTCCAGGAATATGGAGAACGAGACAGGGCATGTCAGGATGAATACATGGTGAATTGTAGTGGGACACACTCTCACCAGATAGCGAAAATCGAAAGTTGGTGAGAGTATGTCAGAGTTGGTGAATGTGAACAAGGACGTCATACATTCGAAGTTCACCGCTGGCGTGACTGCCGACAAAAAGCGGAGGATATGGGACAGTATTACGGGAGCCATCAACTCCCGGTATCCAGCTTCTAAGCGAACGAGAGAAGAAGTTGAAAAAAAGTGGCAGAACGTCAAGTCCAAGGCGAAAAATGAGTTGTCCGTCTTCGACGGACAACTACAGCGACAGGTAATTGAATTGAATTTTTATTTTACAGTTACAAATAAAACAAACTACCTGAAAAGGTAGAGAAATCATTTTTCTTCAAGTCTTAGAGAAAAATATCCCACATGCTTAAATAATATTATAGTTCACTGTTACTTGAAGTATTGCATTATATGAAAACAGAGGGATTTATTTATTTAATGGTGTTTAACAGCCTGTCAACAGCTGTTATTTAAGACCGGGTCAACAGGGTACACTTCCAGATTTAACCTTTACAGATGGGGAAAGACTAGACTGTCGACTCGCACATCAGCAAGCACAGTAACGGCAAAGCAATACCAAAAAAAACAAAGCACTACAGCGAAGTGATAATAGAAATCATGTGTATTATATATGATGTCAAGTTATATGTGACTTGAGAAAGGGGCCTATGGCATTTGCGACCTAGCGTAGACCAGATCAGCCTGCAAATCTACAGCCTGGTCATGGTCTGCTCTGTTTGCAATTCAGTCAGCGAAACACAAATCATGGCACTAGTATGCAGAATAGACATTATTAGGAGTTTGTTACCAGATCTATCAGATATGAAATTAAATCCACATTCTCCAGTCACATATATGAGCTACTGAACACAAAAAGAGAAAATCACGCGAGCTTAAAAGAAATCTTTCTCCAGAGCAATTAGTTATATATTTGTATTTATTTATTTAACAGTGTTTAAAGGCCTGTCAACAGCTAAGGTCATATTAGGCCGGGTTAACGGGGTTGAATCCCATGTTACCTGTTGTGATTCATGGTGTTTACCAACCAATTGACATCTAAAAGTCTTTATAGGCTAATATTTAGTCAATTTGTTTGTTGGGGCTTAACAGCCTATCAGCAGCTAAGGTCATTTAAGGCCGGTTCAATGGGTTAGTACTAAATCCCATATAGTAACCTGTACAAATGGGGGGAAATCCCAAAATCAGAAGTGAATATTTACAATAATAAAATCTATATATTCAGTCCTGAAATAAAAAAATTCCCGATCTGATGCCAGGTCCTCGCCACACCAGAATCACTTGGCCCCCTCCCAAAATCAGTAGGATCAGTAATAATCTTACTACTTTTATAATGGGCAATAACCCAATTCAACTCCCAGGTAACAAGAGCCAACGATAAAAATGTACCTGAGGGTCAAACCAGGCAAATTGTCATTCATAAAAGGAAACCCCTACATTATTTACGGCATAACGTTCGGCCGACCAACAACCTACCTAATATAGTCGAATTCCATACATTTGCATAGATTGGGAAAAAATCCAAAATTAGAAATGAATATTGACATACATGTATATAGGAAGATGTGAAATTAAACTGGTACTGGTATTCACCACACCAGTCACCTAGCCCCACTCCCTAAAAGTAATAGGAATAGTAGTATTCTTAGTGCTTTTAGTTTAAACATATTTTATTTCCATATTGTTTACAAGTTCATTGTCAATGTCAATGTTACTATATACAGTACTATGCAAATGGGATTGGATTGAAAGCAAGCTTATTTAAATTCTCTCCCTGTTTAGTGCTTTTGCATGGGGTATAACCAAATTTAACTCTCACGTAACAAGAAAGCCAAACGTGTACCTGAGGGCCAAACCAGGGATATCTGGATTACGGTAAGGGAAATAAATCCGGAGAAATCATATGAAAATATACAGTATCAGAAGCATACATATAAGGCTTGAGCAATTATATATTTACTTAACGTTTTACAACCTGTCGACACCTAAGGCAATTTTACGCAAGTAAACTGGGTTGAATGTTGTGGTTATTGTTATATGTAACATATTTGTAACATATTTGATTTGTTTAAGTTCGGACTCCTTGCTCTTTAAACAGATCAAATGTTTTACATACCAAATCTGTGAAAGAAGAATCGGGCTTACGACATTTTTAGCCAGTCTACCTTCGGATATACTAGTTCATTTCTGCAGCCTGTATACATGTATATGTAGATTGTTAAAAGCATGACATATGTTTCACCATTCACGAACAGTGAAGTTGTTGATCAGTCTGATCCTGTTTCTTGGTCATTCAGCTGTAATGCCGGCCGATATGCCGATATGCCGATTGGTATCCGATATCGGCCCGATATGGTCATGCTGGCTGGGAAGTAGTATATAAGAGTCACAAATGATACCACCATGCGGTGGGGGTCACCGCGCGTTAGCTGGTGCCTTTCAGAGGGTGGTGGTATCATTGTGACTCTTATATACTACTTAAAGAGTAGTTTAGTACACCTTCGCCGATATTGTTTTTAGAAAATCAGTAATATTTTCCGTAAATGGTGTTGAAAATTGACAAAATATATAGCCGCATTTCTCCGATATTCGTTTAGAAAATCACCAATATTTTCTGTAAATGGTGTTGACACAAAATGCAGCGTTCACGCGGAATTCAAATAAAATAAAAAATAATAATTTAATAAATAGACGCCGATGGCTACTGTGTTTGAGGCCAGTGAATTCTGGTCGTGGTAGCCACAGGCGCAGTTCGAACAGTGTTGTGAGCAGATGGAGGACAATAATTATTTCAAATTCATAAACAAATGTTTGCTGTCCGAAAATTAATTAATTGTGACAGCCAAAAAAATAGATTTTGGGACTGTAAAACATTATATGGTATAGACAGTACCTGAAACTTAAAAAAGCAGTAACAAACTGTCTGTGTATATATTACTTAAACTTTAAAAAAAACAGTAACAAACTGTCTGTGTATATATTACTTAAAGACAGACACTTTCATCGTTGGTAAGTTTTATAAATTTATAGCTATTTTTATTAAAATCATAAAATTGTGAAAATATTAAAATCACAAAAATAATATATATGGAGAAAAAAAAAATACCACGTCGAGGTTTGAACCCCCGAGCCCATCGGGAATGGGTAATTAAATCATTGAAGTAGGCGACCTTAACCTCACGACTATTGCGCCATTTACGACAATCATATTTATACGGAAGTGCTATCAGTATTACGCAACCATTTGAACGTAATAATTATTAAATTATTTGCAACTCCATCTACAACGATACCGTTACAGAGATACGCTATTGAAACAACATATATTAGTACCCATAACATAGCAAAGTAATGTATAATTATATATCACAGGAGATAGATTAAAACTATATATACTAATAAACAGAACAATTCGCGTGGCTCGTATGAAAATAGTTCGCGTGATATTGATTATCTCCCTTGCCGAAAGTAGTTCACTGATTTATTAATTCCAAATAAGACGTGTTTGCGTAATGTACCTCATTAAAATGAATAATATCTTCATCTGGCTGGAAAAAATGGTTTGTTGGATTATTTATGGCTTTGAAATACTGTACAAAAGAATCAGCAGAAATTGTGTTTGATTTGGGTGAGCCTGCAGTTTCTTTCAACATTTGCCAGTACTGTTTGGCATTTTTTCGTCGAGCTTGTAATAACCTATTTGTTTGGGATTTTGCTTGTTTATACATGTAATTACGATGACACTGCTTGTAATCACTGTTCGACTTTACTAGTTGTGTTCGATTATAATTTGTATCATCCCTCCTGTATTTATTCAGATTATTGAAAAATATGCGTTTTGCCGTTTCAGTAGTTTCGTCTAATTTGTATTTTACTGATTCCGCTATGTTTTTATTTTGTGCTTTTATCGGTTTTTTAAATAAAGGTTCGCAAACAGAGTCAATCAGATTATTAAAACTAGAAACGGCGTTATCAATATCATTTTCTGACGACTCATTACTTAATGTTTGTGTTAGTCGATCGAGTTGCTCGGTAACGCCAGGTGAGCACAACGCGCTTTTGTAGGCATCTATATTTTCATTTTGCCATACAAATTTATGCGTTAATTGTTGGCTATTATTCGTACTTTGGTGAACGGAATTCTGCTCAGTACGACTACAACTCATTGAAAAATGTACAATACAATGATCAGATAATATATTTTGATCTGCAACAACAAATGTGGAAAATAAATGTAATAATTATTGTCCATTTATCAGGACTAGGTCAACGAGACTACTACCTCTGCTGCCCACGTATGTACATTTGCCCGTCTCACCACACACTCTGCCGTTTACAATACGTAATCCGGAGGATTTACAAAGTTCAATCAATAATCGCTCGTTTGAATTAATTCCAGTATCCTGTGACAATCTCGGTAAATCCTTATCACATATATAATCATCGGGCAACGTATCTACGTGTTCAGCGTGATCCATCGATACATAATCATGTAATAATCCGCATCTGCTATTTAGGTCGCCCAACATCATAAAATTACATTCATTTTTTTGTATTATTCTGAATGATACTAATATCATCAAGCACATCATTAAAAATGTTCGATTCAACAAAAGTTTGCCGGCTAGAATTCTCAGGAATAATATAGGAAATACACATATACAAATCATGTGGTAGATTGAATAAATTACTATTCAATTTTAGCCACATGTATGCGTCGGAGTGTTCTAAATATAAAGTGACGTTATTAGCTAAATAATCCTTCACATAGACTACAATGCCCCCAGAGTTACGTTTCGCATTGCTATGTTTGCAAGACCTGTGTAATGGATAATGGGTAAATGAGTCAACATGTATATCAGATAATGAATCCGTCCAGGTTTCGGTAAAAACAATTATATCGTTATTTTTGAATACATGTATTTCTAAAAGTTCAGGTGAATGTAATTTATTAATTCTCTTCGTGACAAGACCTTGCACATTTAGCAATGCAAACGTAATTGTATTTGGCCTACTCTCCCGCTGTGCTATTGTGAACCGCCACTGTTTATATCACGTGATCTGCTCACTGACCGAGTCATTGTGTGGCTTGTAACATCACGTGGTACGTTCGCGCCAACTACACGATTCGCACTATTGGCCGACTGGCTAGCACGTGTCTAGTGACGTTTATGTGACCTGGATATGTGGGTGCCTGAGTTTACGCTAATGTTTATATTTTCATGATTCGTATTATTATTATTACTCTTTATTTCCCCCTTTCGGAGATTACAACATGAACATGTTACAGAAATGAAATGTGAAACAAAAATGAACATATATACATGTACATGATATAGATACATATGCAACAGTCAATACATGAGGATGTTGTTTTGTATCTTTGTGCATGGTTAATTGTGCACTTTTACACACGGGAAGCAGATCGTATATCAGTAGCTAGTTAGGTGTTCACATGTACATGATATAGATACATATGAAACAGTCAATACATGAAGATGTTGTTTTGTATCTTTGTGCATGGTTAATTGTGAACTTTTACACACGGGAAGCAGATCGTATATCAGTAGCTAGTTAGGTGTTCAGTCTACGGTGTCATATATATATATATATATATAAGAGATTGTCACTGCTCACAAGGAACGCACGGCGTCTGCCACAAACGCACAACATAACCTGAAGAAGTTCAACAACATGTCTCTGTTTTCTGTCATATCTGTCACTGTTGATGAGCCTAATAGGACACATGTATAATTTTCTGCATTCATGTGAGCAGATGATTTACAAAATTTGCACCCATCAAACCCCCGACCAGCTGGTGGAAGCACACTCGCTTGTTGCAAATATACGGATTCGTACATTCTGCTAAAATGTGTTTGTATATATCTGTACACTGTATGTTGCATTTATTGCAAGTCATCAGTTGACGAGTTGGTGCAGATACCCATACTATTGCAACAATTAAGGTTGCGGCAAGTGTGCTTCTGTTATCTATGACATCCCAGAGTATGGCATGGTGCAAGTTTGATGAGTGCAATTTTCTAAATCTGACAAATTTGTCATTATTATCACATTCATTTGTCCATGTACGCTTATGATATGTGGTTATATTGAGTCCTGTCACTCTCTTCCATGCACGTTTCAAAGGAAATACTCCAGTATTCATATATGTTTGTAGGTAGTCCATCAAATTGTATTTTCTTATGGATAAATGTTGACAACATTTTGCTGCAAGCCTTACCACTTTTTCCACTTCGTACATATCTCGTTGAGATACGCTATGCCATAATTCGGAACCATATAATAGAATAGGTATGGATATTTTGGTAAGGATGGATGAGATGGTCAGTGGATTGACATTGGAAGATAAGTTATGTAAGTTCAAAATACAGAGTATAGAGAAGCTCCGCTTTTTCTACAACGTGATTGTATACTTTGAGAGTTATTAAATGATCGACTAAGCTGAATTCCAACGTGCGTTACACAATCGTTATACTCTATTACACTTTGCCCAAGTTTGACAGGTTGTAGGTCGGTCAGATTTCTGGCAGTGAATGCAATAGCTTTACATTTACTTGGGTTCATAGTATATCTCCATTTCAGTGAATATGTGTGTACGGTATTGTAGTGAAACTCCGGTTCCACTACAAGATTCTGTCATCCTGGTCGGATTGAGTGCCTCTGATCTGAGTTACAAAGCCCCAGAGTGCCTGTCATGATACACATGTAATCCTGAAATACATTTGGATGGATTACTGTGCATCTTATGCCACCCTGGAGATTCTCCAGGACCTTTAGCCAGTGACTGTTCATTGACAGTTGCCGACTATTGGTCATTGTCGGGTACTGGTATCAAGGTCGTGACCCCTCGATTCACACTGCAGGTGACTGCTATTTCTTATCACATTTAAACTCAGCCTACACTCTTGTCTGACCAGGATCGGCATAATCTTATTCACTATTCATTATAGTCCCTAGAAAGTACCCGCTCGCGCAAGGAATAGTGGTATTCATAGCAGTATAACCAAGTTTAGCGAGCGCGTTAGTGTAAATTCCCCAACTTCATGTAAACTTGCCTACCTTTAGCCGTGCGAGCAGCCTCCAGTAAATCCTTTCAACCACCGAATAATATGTCATTGCAAAGATCTACACTGTCGCTATCTGCTCTTGTAGTGCCCGCACAGACCAAACTTGTCCTGGATTTCTACTTGTTATTTTGCGTATCCAATATGGCCGACATTTTCCCTTGCGTCTCTGATTTTCTGTGCTGTGATTGGTTGGAATTATTTGCAGCGGGAAATTCGATTGGGGCTCGCACGGCTGCTGCTCGCATCTCATCTATATAAAGGAGGCGAGCTGCGCAACTCATTAATTAACTTGTCAGTCGACTGACCCACTCATATTGTCAGTAAACGCTAGTGACCTATTGTCGACTCAGGTAACCAGTTAATTCCCGTCACGCTGAGTAACTTAGTACTCTGTCACATAGTATTATTAGTTAAGTTCATTTGAGCCATCCTGACACGGGGCTCTTGCATTAATAAATACGTACGAGTTCAGACGCTTGTTGTTAATAACTTGAAATACAGATAAACAGTAATAACGCTACCGACGTACCGTGCCGCCAACCAGGGCAGGGGTGTTGATTACAAATGGTGTCAGCAAGTGCAATGTTTATTACGCGAACATAAAAGAACTCGCGCCTACAGTTATTATGTATTAATTTTGTAAATATTACTCAGCGGGGCGGTAAATCCAAATCCACGGACAAGAAACCGAAAATGCATGTAACAAGAAATTAGCAACAACGGTGTTGTTGCGAAAATGCATGTAACAAGAAATTAGCAACAACGGTGTTGTACATAATATAATATAGTTTAAACAAGGAAATAGCCAGAACGATGTTATGGTATGGGGAAAATTTTGTGATGTAACAAGAAATTAGCAGCAAGTGCGGTAAAAAAATAAAACTGAACGCCTGATAGAACAATATTATGTTTATTATACAATAAAAAGTACACATAAAAGAGACAGAATAACAGTTAAAACACGTTTATTAAAATAGATTTAAACATTTAATCTCAACAATAAGCAAATATATAACAAAATGTCTGATTCCGACTCCGAAGCAGAGATTAATACGAGAGGCAATGAACGGGGCGATGGTAATGAGCAGGTTAATGCATCCAGTGGGGAGGAGTTTGTGGAATTGGATGCGGCATCCGAATCTGAAGTAGAAGATACAGCGGGCGGGTATCGACAGACGACATTTATCAGGGGGCTCAGTCAGCACCTGGACCTGAAGACAGACCATCACGAGATTCCAGAGATCCAGACCAGGGAACTACTAGTCGAGAAGAGACAGATGCTCGAAACTTGCGGACTGACAGTGGTACCAGATACTATAGTGCACCATCTGACAATGATGACATACCCTCCGTGTTGGTACAACGGCCCAGACGTCATATCGAACCACGAGACCGCACCGATTATGGGGACATACCACAATACCGTCGACCCAGGGTAATTTACGCAACAGTGACATTTCAGACCGCTCCAGATATAATCGCTATGGGACATCCGACATAGGTTATGGTAATGATAGCCACTATCCAACTGGGAATACAGCACCCACCATGAAACCGCAAACGTTCTCGGGCGACGATGACTGGGAAGCCTTCGTCGGCATTTTGAAGTTTGTGCACGACTAGGTCAGTGGCGGCAAAGAGCCAAGGCGCTGACCCTGTTAGCCTGTATGCGGGGCAAGGCACAGAGGTATCTGTTAAATTTGCCAGATGTTGAACAAGACCCATATGAAACACTTGTTAAGAAGCTTGAAAAACGATTTGGCGGGTATAAACAGAAGACCACTGTGGGCCTCACAGCTGGAGAACAGAAAACGGAAGCAGGACAAGTCAATTGCGGAATTGGGCGACGACATTAGGAGGCTGACCCGGAAGGCGTATGGAAACATGGGCACCGCCGCCCAAGATATGCTGGGGATGCAGCAGCTACTCAAATCAACAAGCGCCGACCTGCGATACCAGTGCCTGATCCAGGGGTGTGATACGGTGGAAATGGCGGTGGACGTGGTCCAGATATATGAGGACCTCCACGGTGAACAAGGTCAGAAGTGAATGTCCAAGCCGGTTAGAATGGTTAATACGAAACCGTCACCTGCTCCTATGGAACAAAGTAACCAGTACCATCGCATTGAACATTCCTTGGATCAGATCGGCCACCGGTTGGACCGACTTGAGAGGAACCAGGCCGACAGTCAGCGACAATTTGGCACAATGCAACGAGGTGGACAAGGTCAAGGACCACAAGGGTTTCCACGGCAACTAGGACCACCAACCTGTTTTGGATGCCATGCTAGAGGACAAAGCCGCGCAAGTGTACATTTCTCCAAAAATCAGTGAAGGTATTGGGTCATATCGTGTCAGCTGAAGAGTGGCCACCGATGACGATAAGATAGCTGATGTACGTGATAGGCCTATACCTACTTCTTCGAAAAATCTCAAATCATTTATCAGTCTTGCCTCCTATTACAAGCGATACGTACTAGACTTTAGCAAAATTGCTAAACCAATGTATAAACTTGGGGAAAAAGGGGTCAAATTTATCTGGACACCAGAGGCACAGGGAGCCTTTGAACAACTGAAGGGAGCACTGATGTCTGCACCTATATTGGGTTTTCCACAAGCTGGGATTCCATTCTGCTTAGACACTGACTGTTACGATTGGGCCATGGGAGCGGTGTTGAGTTAAATCCAGGACAGCCAGGAGCGCGTGATCGCGTATATGAGTAAGATACTAAACAAGCATGACACATTATACTGCACCACTCGGAAGGAACTGCTGAGTTTAGTTACTAGTCTGAAACACTTCCATCACTATCTCTACGGTCAGGAGGTTAATGTCCGAACAGACAATGCGGCAGTTTCTTGGATGAAGTCTGCCGAAGGTCAGGTAGCTGGGTGGATACAAAACGTAGAATCCTACAACTTGAAAGTGAAGCACCGCCCGGGTCGTCTCCATGGAAATGCCGACGCTCTGAGTAGACGACCGTGTAATGTATGTCAACGACATGAACAGCGTAGCCAAGATGCCCAGCAGGAGGATCTCCCGTCAGTCGAGGGGGTGGACAATGTTCACTCGTCTTCTATATCGACAACTACTGCGGCTAACTTGGCAGATCCAGTCTCGCCGGATGGCAGTGGCCGTAGTGAGCCGCAGGCGACTACCAACGCAGTAACTGTCAAATGTGACTAACCATCGACGGTAGTTGAATCGCAACCATTAGGAGACGTCGTGGCATCCAATAATCTGGCGAACTCTGACGTTCGGGTGGTGACAAGAGCCCAGGAACACAGCAGTGCGGGTGTGGACCTGAAACAAAATCAGTTTATGTTAGAGGGCTGACAACCCAGTGATATATACAATGCACAAGTTCAAGATGAACATATCGGACCAATAATGGTCGGACAGTCGTCACAACAACAGCCCACCTGGTCTCAGATATCTGGCTCTAGTTCAACAACTAAGACACTGTGGCGCCAGTGGGACCGCCTAGAAATTCACGGCGGTCTATTATACCGCAAATGGATTACTGATATTGAAACAGACGGACATCTACAGCTCGTCGTGACAGACTGTAAATGACCAGACGTGCTACACTACTTCCACGACATACCAACAGCTGGTCACCTGGGTTTTGATAAAACATTAGAGCGAGTGCGACAAACTTTCTACTGACCTGCCATGTCGGTATCTGTCAAACAGTACTGCCAGCAGTGTAATCGTTGTTCAGCGCGCAAGCCACCCAAACCAATTAAAGCCCCATTAGGAGACTGTCCAGTGGGGGAGCCTATGGAAAAAGTGGCCATTGATCTTCTAGGCCCTCTCCCAGTTACTAAACAGGGTAACCGATATGTACTCACCGTTTGCGACTTGTTTTCCAAATGGACTGAAGCGTTCGCATTGCCGGACTCGGAAGCTAAGACAGTTGCCTCGGCATTGGTAAATCAGTTTATCACACGGATGGGGACACCATTGATCCTGCTGTCAGATCTTGGCAAATGTTTTGAAGCCAAACTATTCCAGTCCGTCTGTGAAGTCCTGCAAATACATAAGATAGCGACGTCAGTAATGCGGCCACAAGCAAACGGCGTAGTGGAAAGATTCAATCGAACCCTAACCAGCATGCTAACCATGTATTGCGAAACCGACCAACATAACTGCGACAGTTACCTGCAGCAGGTGATGATGGCCTACAGGGCATCCCGGCATACTACAACTGGATTCACCCCCAACCGCCTGGTATTCGGCAGAGAAGTTACTCTCCCAATGACAGCAGTTATCGGTACTCCCGCTGGTGAACCTCTCGCAGATAATCTGGATGCTTATGCTGAAAAATTGAGCCGGTCAATAGCAGAAAGCCATGAAGTGGTTCGGAAAACCCTGAAACAGCGAGCCGTGTATAGAAAACGCAATTATGATTTACATGCAAAACGGAGATCATTGGAAGTAGGCCAACCAGTTTGGTTGTTCGACCCTAGCCGTAAAGTTGGCGTTTGTACAAAACTTACATGTAAGTGGAAGGGCCCGTGCCTTGTTACGCGGAAAGTCGACGACCTCGTCTATATGGTTAAGAGAACCGCGACTAAACCCGCGAAGGCGCACCACATCGACAAATTGCGCCCTTACATTGCTCAGAGCTTGCCACAGTGGATCAAAAAAGCAAAACTTTCTCTGTAACACATCTGGTCAAACTATCCCCTTACCAGTTGTAAACGTGGAAGTGTAATCAAGCTCAGACTGATATGGACAGTCAGTGAACATTAAATGTATTGTTGATGTTTTAGTGTTTGAGTGTTGTCAGTTAGTTTCAAAATATAAAATTGAATATATAAAAGTAAAAGCAATGACAGAAATCACCAGGGGCGCTATATATGCTTAGATATCTTAGAAATGAATGTAAAATCAAGTATTAACCAAATAAACCTCATAAACTATGAACTAAAATGCACGTAGCAGAAATAACCAAAGCTATGTCAATTTATATTCATAAATTAGTCATTCCAGTAACGGACTAGGATTTCTCCAGATAGAGACCTGAAGTAAAATTAAACCAGCAATTCCTCTGTACTGAAGTTAAAGTTTTAAACGTCCTACCGGCCGGTAGTCATAATAGGAATATGTGGAAGGATATAGGGTGGTAGAGACTGGCCTGATTCAACTAGTGCTTTACGATAGAGGAGGTTATTGGGAGGATAAATGTTCAGTATCCAAGGGATACATACTGAGCTTAGCATTATTTAAAGTTCGCCGTACACGAGATATCTGTTTCCAGAGACATAAATAGATAAATAGGCAGATTGAATATCTTATGTCTGTGTCACTGGTTTAAATATAATATAACTGTAAATGCTATGGCACAACATGAAACTTGCGATTTTAAAGACTGTAATAAAATAAATGTGGAATGAAAATAAATGTAATACTGCAGTCAAAAATCTATCCGTCATAAAACTTGAGGCGAGGAATGTATGGAAGGCTTGATTTTATATTTCCAGGATGGAATTACCATGCTGGCTATGTTCAAAGCGATGTAAAACAAACAAGGAGCTGAAAAAACATATAGCTGGTCCATGCCACGATCGGTTGCATGTAACGTGCCCCTGGTGTACAGAGTCGGTCAGGAACTTTAGACTATGGGACTTGAAGAGGCATGTGGAAAAACAACACCCAGGGTTGGAGATGTTAGTGCCGGCGGATTTGTTCCGAGAACCAACCATGTTCTACCTAGCCATTCACCCGGAGGATTATGCGCGCATGATAAAACCATTACCGTTAGAGCACGAACACTCCTCAATCGCAATGGCGGCAATCAAGTCACTAGTAAATTCGCATCCCGTGGGTTGTCGTAGCCTGGAGGAGTGGGAACAGGGGTGGCTGCAGGCCATTGCGACACCGCTTACCAATGAGCGGCCTGACACCACCCCTCGTTATACCGCCAGCGTTCCCGTTTATTCTCCAACTGGATTCGGTGCGCGTTGTGTTCAAATGTGCTCCACACCTGCAGCTACATGTGTGGATGCCTACTCTCCTTCCCGTCCTGGCATACCTGATGACCTGTCTATCCTTAACGTCACCGTGTCAGAGGACCATATTACCTTGCAAGCCCTCCAGAACTTCACCAGTGGTTTTCGGGTGACTCTCTCCTCCAGCGTCTGCAGGGACGAGGACACTGTCCTCACGTTGTAGAATTTAGCCAGAAATCCACTGGACATGCTTCTGTCGGGACCCACTGTACCAACAACTCCAACGGTGTTCGCAGAAATGGCGGAACTGGTAGCGGATAAAGTGGAACTCTCCGACAAGTGCGTGGATGCCATCGAGCGTTATAAGGAGTTACCTCGTCGACGACCGGTTCTTCAGACAGCTGGACAATCCCCAACTCCGGTGTTCAAGGAGTCAGTGGCCGTGGATTCCACCTCTGACCATGAGAAAGCCACCGGACGTTGTGCCGAAACCATGTTAAGCCAGGGGGTGATACCGTTATTGCCCCCAGCTCCGCGATCTTGGACAAAAGACGAGGCCGTCACATTTGTCGGCAACGTGAACACTGTGCACTGGCCTCCGAAGGGATGGAAGGGATTCACTCCGGCCAAGCGACGTCAAGCGTTTGAGTTCTCGGCGATGTTGTTGGACGAGGGTCAATCTGGGTTTCCGGAGACGGATGCGCAAGCTCTCTTGGCCAAATATAATTTCCTCCGTCTTCCGGGATCCCAGAGGGGTAAGACCATATCTGGCAACCATCGCATGAGATTCTATAACTTCCATGCCCTTCGGAAAATAGTCACCACACGTACACCCAATGATTCCCTCCTAAATATGTTCAGGGAGGCATCAAAAATCCGGGACACCTCCACCGACCATTTTATACGGATTATGGATGGTGCGAAAATCCCCCTGAGACTGAAGTAGGAAATTAGCTAGGATATCCATGAGACGTATATCCCATTCCGCTTAAATGCAGTGGTGCACCAGAGTGGCTGTGTGGGCATTGGGGCAGTGGTTTTCCAAACGTACATGAAATGTATCTGTTCATTTGGTCAAGTAGATGGTTTGGTCATCCTACACTCATTCAACATAACATCATTGATGGGTTTGGATGTCTCATAAATCATTTGCCTGACAAAATGTGAGCAAGTGTGCCTAGTTAAAGTACGTTAATGCTTCTACGAATAAGTAGATTTGGAGAACTACTCACCCAGTGTGCCATATGCGGTGTTGGTGCACTAGTGGATTTTTCGTGGAATTGGCTACCGTCATTCATCCATTCACTTATGCGCACAACATGGAAGTTGTGCAGATTTTAAGGGGTGGGGGAAGTGTAGTGAAACTCCGGTTCCACTACAAGATTCTGTCATCCTGGTCGGACTGAGTGCCCCTGATCTGAGTTACAAAGCCCCAGAGTGCCTGTCATGATACACATGTAATCCTGAAATACATTTGGATGGATTACTGTGCATCTTATGACACCCTGGAGATTCTCCAGGACCTTTAGCCAGTGACTGTTCATTGACAGTTGCCGACTATTGGTCATTGTCGGGTACTGGTATCAAGGTCGTGACCCCTCGATTCACACTGCAGGTGACTGCTATTTCTTATCACATTTAAACTCAGCCTACACTCTTGTCTGACCAGGATCGGCATAATCTTATTCACTATTCATTATAGTCCCTAGAAAGTACCCGCTCGCGCAAGGAATAGTGGTATTCATAGCAGTATAACCAAGTTTAGCGAGCTCGTTAGTGTAAATTCCCCAACTTCATGTAAACTTGCCTACCTTTAGCCGTGCGAGCAGCCTCCAGTAAATCCTTTCAACCACCGAATAGTGTGTCATTGCAAAGATCTACACTGTCGCTATCTGCTCTTGTAGTGCCCGCACAGACCAAACTTGTCATTATTCTAGATGACACGTTTATGTGCTGGATTTCGACTTGTTATTTTGCGTATCCAATATGGCCGACATTTTCCCTTGCGTCTCTGATTTTCTGTGCTGTGATTGGTTGGAATTATTTGCAGCGGGAAATTCGATTGGGGCTCGCACGGCTGCTGCTCGCATCTCATCTATATAAAGGAGGCGAGCTGCGCAACTCATTAATTAACTTGTCAGTCGACCGACCCACTCATATTGTCAGTAAACGCTAGTGACCTATTGTCGACTCAGGTAACCAGTTAATTCCCGTCACGCTGAGTAACTTAGTACTCTGTCACATAGTATTATTAGTTAAGTTCATTTGAGCCATCCTGACACGGGGCTCTTGCATTAATAAATAAGTACGAGTTCAGACGCTTGTTGTTAATAACTTGAAATACAGATAAACAGTAATAACGCTACCGACGTACCGTGCCGCCAACCAGGGCAGGGGTGTTGATTACAGTATTTAATGAATTTTGCAAGCAACGTATATTTGGGCAAATAATGGTGATGTCGTCAGCATGCGTTGGATTTCCGCATTTAATCGACGCAATGCGCGCCCCATGTGGCGAGGCTTGCAGAGTATTTAATAGCTCATCCACGTATAAAAGATACAACCAAGTTGAAATGATGCCTCCCTGCCTCACCCCTTGTCTCAGAGGGAAAATACCGGATTTTGCTCCGTTAACCAAGACACAGCTACATGTCTGAATAGCTGTTTATTATCATTCTTAGGAACTTTCCTTTGATGCCGAAATTTAACAACTTAAAGAACAAACCATTATGCCAAACGGTATCAAAAGCTTTCGCTGTGTCCAAGAAGGCAACAAAGCCATCCGGGCCAAGCTCTCTGTTATATGCAATTGTCTCTTGAAGGTTAAATGACACTGTCACTGAATCTAAATGTTTTTGATATCTATTTTGGTGTTTATTTGGAAATTCTATTTCTTTTATTTTACACCAACGTTGTAGACGCAGATGTAAAATATTTTCAAATGCTTTGTATATAACAGAGAGCATGGTGATAGGTCTGTAGCTGTCCGGGGCACAGCGTGGTTTACCATCTTTGTATATAGGTATCACGGTTCCAATTTTCTGATCTGTAGGAACATACTCATGCTCAATCATAAGATCAAATAAGATCTTCAGATAGTGCACGAGCGTGTTTCCACCATTGATCAGATGCTCATTTACAATTAAATCAATGCCAGGAGCTTTCCTGGTTTTCAGATCAGCAATTACATGTTTAAGCTCTTCCAAGTCGACTGGACAACCCAAAATAGGACATGAAAAGCCATCATCTGATCTGGTAAAATCATTCACCTCAGAGTCTACATGCTCCTTGAATGATTGATCAAATGCTGGCTCTTCTTTCGGAACAAATACAGATGCAAAGTGTGCCTGAAAAATGTTACATATTTCATTCGGGTCGTTTGTTATAACACCATGTGCTTCAATTTGGTTAATACTATTCTTGCGGTTATTTCGTTTACTATTGAGCGTGCGCCAGAATAACCTAATATCGCAATTGGCAGTCCCATCAAGATCATCATATAATTTTTGTTCAGATTCTCGGATTGCATCTCTTTGATGTTTTGGAAATTGTCTCTTAGCAGACCTATATGCTTAGTATTGTGTGTTGTTGCTATCCCGCGGGCGACCCGCAGCAATCCATGCTATCCGACAAGATCTCTGGGTAGCATGAGCTGTTTTCACTGAGGTTGTCCAGTACGGCTTGGAATGTCTGTTGAAATTACTAACAGGCAATGCTTGTTTTGAAGCAATGGTTATGGTCTTTACTATATGACTGTACAGCGATTCGATGTGGCGATTATTGTTAGTTTGGGTGTGTGTTGCCAAGTCAAATGTTTGGAGTTCATTATTTAAAATGCATTGATAAATACTCAAGTACACTTATTCCACACAACTTGAGGGTTGTTATCCTGCTGAAACATGATAATTGGTATTGAAATGCATGTATGTATCGGTAAGTGGTCAGATACGTGAAATATGTCATTATCATAAACTCGACTGGAACGGATAAGTTTGTTTTGAATTCGGGGTAATATAACATGATCAATGGTCTTTTCCGTAGGATGAAATCGACTATAGACAAATCATTTTGATTGATAAAGCTCGAAAACAGCTTATTTCTATCATTCGAGGGATTTGTGGTAAGCATTGCGTTAAAATCGCCACATATAATTACTGTACCAATCGAGGAATACGAGTCATATAAGCCTTGCAGCGTGTTCAGACCGTCAATATAGTCAGTGATGGGATAGTTAACAGACGGCATATATACAGAAAATGCATACAACGGACATGCGTTAGGTTGTGCAATACATATACCACATATTCGATCACTTTGCACACCTTCAATTGGAGTTATCTGAAATGCGCATTGTTTTTTGTACAGTATACATGACCCGCCTTTTCAACATCCTAGGCCTGTGACGTCAGAGGTGTCAAATACCGCATGAGATGTGTAATTGGAATAATGCGAAGAGCTTAGGACGTGATTGTATTGAGCTTTAAGCTTATGCTCAGATATAAAAGCTACATCAATGTTCATGTCATCTAGTGTTTGAACGAGTGAGCCAGCACTAGAAAAAATACCTCTGACATTCCAGGTTAGGAAGTTGCAATTAGGCAGTGCATTTGTATTCACCATGAGGGTTATGAAGAACAGCACAAATAGTACACAGTAATTTGCGATGGGCTTAGTCCACATGAGTTGTACTATTGTTAGTGTTTACATTTGTGTGCGATTGTCCGGTTACTCTTGGTAATAATGACTGCGAATGGTCAGTCTCAGGTGAAAGCGTGACCGACGAGTCGTCTTCTGTTGGCGATTGTGACGGTTTTCGCTTGTTTGTATTGTTTATTGGCGTACTGGTGATATAGTAGTAGTATTATTTATTATAGCGACACATGTGAACAAGCATACATACACGAATATTTACATACATTGTGTTCGCTTAATGCATATTGGTATGATATGTTGCTCAGCACCCAGCCATATGAATGGCTTACGAGTCACTTCTTTCATTATAATGAGTAATGAAAATCGGTAATATGACGGTAATTAACCCATTTCATATCATATACACAGTATTACGACACATTCCAATGAGTAACTGCACATGTCTTGACCGCCCATGTGAACCATCCGAAATGGACGGTCCAATGCACGATCACAACATGTTGCGGCGGTCGACCTGGAATGAAATAAAGCAATAAGGTATATATGTGTATATGATATGAGATGAGTCAATAGGACGAGTGTATAGTGTTTAATACATTAAACTTGGGTTGTATACTATTTCTCATAATGTTTCTTGGTTGTCTGTACCAAAGTACAGACACAGAACACGACACTTACATTGTGCATGTGATGTACGTGTATAATATGACTTTTAATCGGCCACTGTGGCCGTCCCGCCAAAGGCGTGAGGGTCAGAGTGAGCGATACCAAGTCACATGACTGACAACGAATGCGGACCAGGTGATATGTATATGCTATGAACTAGATTAAACAAAATAATTTTTTATGGCATTTTTTTTCTATTATTATTATTGTATCAATTGAATAATTTTTTGCTAGATGTGCAATATTTATCCCAATCTCATGCCAGACAAAGACTAGTTTGATATGTACGAAATGTGAATAGTAATTGTTCACTGCGACCGTCCCGATAGGATGGTCACAATGGGCAGCCACTAGCGGCACGATACACACGAAAACGGATATGCAGTGGGATTAAGGGCTTTGTTTATGGCATGAGATTAGTCAAATGCTTACACATGGTATACGATGAGTGTATTTATCTGGTGTATCTTGTACAGATATGCGTCGGTCTTCGTAATACTTGATAATCATGGTTTATTTTACCCGTTTCATGCCAGATACAGTAAATAACAACCTTTCCCGTCTCTCCAACAAGTATGAGCTGAAATCGCTCACTGAGACTGACCCGGTGGGGCGGTGTACAGTGTGCGACCACAGTCCTCACGACATTTGGGGAAACCGGAAATGGATCGAGCTCACATGGATTGTATGTAGTATGAAACGAGAAATACATTTAGAATTATGTTAAATGTATGTTACTTATACAACTTTTCACTTCTTAACATGAAACAGTTTTGAATAAACAGTGCACTTTGTATAATAAGTCTTTTGTCAGTAAACATAACTTTGAATTTGTCATTATAGTCCATTGCTATAAATTCTGGACATAGTCTGTATATTGCATTATAAAACAACAGTCTGATACAAGAGTATAGTGGGCAAACAAAGCAAAAGTGGGTCTCTGTTTCTACCACTCCCAAATCACAGAATATGCATAATCTATCGTCTACTGCTAAATTTCTGAATCGGCCAGTTTCTATTCTGAGGGGAGTACGCCACACCTTAGCTGTGCTATAAATGAACGCAAACTTTTCGACATAATCATGCTAACATAATTTTCACATGTATATTCGCTTTTGAACAGTCTATACGTTCGAAGTTTTGGTTGATTGTGTAAGTCTATTTTCCACTGGGTCACCTCTATGTCGCGTAATGTTGTTTCCGCATATTGCAGAAGCCCGTGCAGAGAGTATAATCCCATTGATCTATTATCATATAGATCACTGATGTTGAGTTGACGGAATAATGTTTTTTTGTCCGAACACCAGCCATGCGCGTGTGCATGATCCCATATAAATACCCGCTTGGTCAATCGCCGGTCGTCCATTGAGGTGAGTCTGTCCCAGAGGCGGATCATCGATAATTTTCGTCTGATGCCGGAGCTAATCCACCCGACGTCACCGTTTACCGCTACGTTTGAGGTATGTTTGTGTACGCCTAGAAACGCACGTATGGCCCGGTTTTGTATCGTGTCACATTTGTGGTATGGTTTATATCCCCAAATGCCTGCAGCGTAATCCATTACAGTGGCAACACAGTTTTGTGTAAGTCGGGAATGGAAAACCCCCAGCACATTTGTATTTGTTTATAACGCTTCCAAGGGCTCGACCTGCGGCGTCAGCCAGAATATTGGCTGTTGTTGTAAAATCCAGTGTATATGGAAGTATGCACCCGAGGTATTTGTAGCTTGATGTTTTGTTTACGGTTTGTTCACCAAGTTTAAATATCACTTCAGTTTGTGGCTGGCTCAATTTTCTAAAATGTACAATGTTAGTTTTGTTTATATTTGCTTTAAGTCTCCATTTCAGACACCATCTATTAATGTGATCCAACATGATTTGTAAATTGTTTTCGTTTTCCGATAGGATCACAATATCGTCTGCACACAATAATATACAGATCTTGTCGTCGCCTATCTGTATACCGAGGTTCATGACTTTGAGCTCCAACGCCATATCGTTGACGTACGCAGAAAATAACGTTGGTCATAAGACGTCACCCTGCTTGACGCCGCACTCGACGTCAAACCACTCCGTCATGACGTCATTAACCAAAACACAACTTTGTGGCTTATTATAGAGATTTTTCACTGTTTTGTAAAAATGTCCATGTACTCCCAATGTTAACAGTTTTGATAATAGACAGTCTATATCCACACGATCAAACGCTTTCATCATATCAATAAAGCATGTGAATGTGGGCATGTTTTTGGCTTTACGGTTCCTTATGATTGAGCATAGTGTGAATAATTGATCGGCACATGAGCGCAATTTCTTAAAACCGTTTTGTTCGTCGACTATAATACCATTGTCTGTGAGTAACCTGTTTAGTCTATTGTTCAAAATAGCAGTGAATAGTTTACTGGTGGCAGGCAACAAACGTATACCACGATAGTTCAATGGGATTCTGGGGTCATTCGTGCTATTTTTGGGGATTGGTTTAATAATAGCTTTGCTCCATACTTCGGGTAATAAATCACTCTCAAAACATGTCGTAAACAGTTTTTCAGTAGGTTTGTTGAATTGGCATTTGTAAACACGTCGTACCGCAACTTATCAACGCCGGCCGCAGACCCTCGTTTACTGTTATTTATGACCCTAGAAACTTCCGTTACTATTATTGGCTCGTTTAACACATCAACTACAAATGCGTGGTTGTCATCAACATTTGCTGCATTCATATGGGCTTCCAGGTTCGTTTTATACCGTTTCACTTCATCGTAAAATGTTTCGTCAAAGTTTGCATTTTCACTGGCCTTGGCTCTGTTAAATAGGGATTGAAAATCGTTCTGCCATGTTTTCAAAAACCTCTTTTTCATCAGTCACTGTGTTACCACTTTCGTCCATAGTAGTCATAGGTATCGATTGTGTTTTCTGCGGTCCAAGTTGTTTTATCTGGTTCCTATCGGTCTCTATTGTTTCAATCTAGACGTGTTGATTGTGTATATATTTCCGCTTAGTTCGTTTAACCTCTGTATCAAATTTGCGTTGTTTCAGGGTATATTCATTTCTCAGTGTGTCTTTTGACCGTTTGGGCCCGGTGTATTTCAGATATTCACGTTCACACCGACAAACATCTCGCCATAACGTTTCAAGTTTATCATTCCACCATTCATTTGGCGCCTGCCTATGTCGTCTTATATTTTTGTTTGAAATACGCTTGAAGTTCACACTAGATCGCATATCGCTATAATACAGCTGGCAAATATCGTTATAAATAGTGTTTATTTCTTGCTGCTGCAGATGTCGAGTATCCAATCTATCAATCAAATCACGGAACTCATCGGTGTCCAGAAAACCGTCCGGCATACTGCTGTAATCGAATCGTTTATCGTTCAAAGGGCATTCCTGATCATTGACCACATTTATACCCGGATCGCCACGCGAGTTAGCGGTCCTACCATAAGCGCCGCCAGTATAATCCCGCGGGCCGTTAGCGACTGATATGTCACACAATAGTAGCGAGTGATCCGGTAATTTACAGGTAGGCTTGATGTTGAATTTTTCACACATGCTTTTGATGGAGAGTACTTTGAACTGGGTCACATTTCGCACGCTCTGGTGAGGCACAAATATATAGTCTACAACAGAATGTCCCTTTGTAGAAATGGATGTGTAATAATCATATTCATGGAATACTCTGCCGTTTAACACACATAACTTGCATACCTTCAAAAACTCTATAAACGTGTCACCGTGTTTGTTCTTCACTCTGTCAATATTTACTCGACGCGGTACTATGTCATTATTTTCGATGACGTCATTTACGTCTCCAATTGTAGCGTTGACGTCACCACAAAACAACATTTCATCGACGTTTACGTTGTTGTAAACAATATTTGTTAAATAATCGAACAATTCAGCTGAGTTTTGTCCTCTTTCGGAGCCTTCTGGTGGTAGATAGCACGTGGTAATTAACATTTCTTTGTCTGTGATATTGTGCACTAATGTACATGTTAAAATCCCTTCGAATTAATTTGAAACACAAGATACCGCGTACCTGTCGGCGACATCATTCCGCTCAAGTAACGCTACACCGCCAGACCCACAGGTAGCCGTCATTTTAATCCTTAATCCTGTTTCTGTTATTGACGTAGAACTTATAACCTTCAATCTTAATTTCGGCATCGTTTATTAATTTAGTTTCTTGCAAACATATTATATGTAGATCGATGTTTTTAAGGATTTCACATCTAACCTCGCCATTTGTCAAAGTCCAACTATTTACATTCCATGACACAACTCTAATGTTCAGATCACATGACTGGGTGTTGTCCTAGCCGTTTGTGGTGGCTCCGTTCGCTGCGCGGTGTCTGCCTTCGTCGGGCTGGTCGTCACGGTCGGTGTACGGGGAAGGGGGCAACTCTGGTATGGGGCCTCGGTATAAATCGCGGTCGATGTAGAGCTGGCCGTTTCGAAAGATGACGCGCTTGCCGTGTTCTCTGGCTGTATCCATTATAGGCTTTAAGGCTCGTTTGCGATTAAAATCGGGTTCGATCAGATCGTCAATGATGTAGAAAGCAGAGTTTCTGAGAGCCTCTCGTTTGGTATTGAATATTTTAATTTTGTCATCGAAGTCCACCATTTTAACGATCACGTGACGCGGTTTGCGGGGGTGTATTCTATACGGGGATTAATCATGTTGAATTTGGTCGTGAGGATCTTTTGAACACTAGTCACAAGCTGGTCATTGTTCGCAATGTCGCCCTCAGGCAAATTTACTATACGGAAGCAGTGTTTCTTTGTGAGCCTTTCTAAACGATTTGATTGGGTTTGCAAATCAGCAATAAACTTTTCGGACCTTTTCAACGCAGTTTCAATAGTTTTGCTATGTTCTTTCAGACTCTGATTTTCACGTTTAATGTCCTTGACCTCATTATGAGCAAATTCCAATGATTTATTTTGTTCAGCGTTCGATATTTGCAAAGCGGATACTTTCTGCTCGTGAGATTTGTTTGGCTTTCAATGACGGTTGTCATGGAATTTCTCAGAAACTGCAATTCCGTTTTAGCAAAAGTTTCAAATGCTATGTCAAGGTCATTACCAAGGTCAGGAATGATCGAGACAAATTTTCTCCCCCAATTATCATATGAACCAAGTATACTTCAATTGTTATGACGTTATGGCCAATATAGCTTGATCTGACGAACGAAAAGTGGTAACAAGGGATAGGCCAGTGTAAGGGATAGGCCAGAGTATATAAGTACACGTAGTCACTTAATCACTTATAATGTACACTATATTACATGGGGAACACACAGGAATACATGATACATTGATATGCGAACATCACTGTACTGTGCATGATACTATTCAATTACTACAAGGTTGTAAGCCAATCGACTGTTATACTTTAACGCAACTTAAAAGCTATGGACGAATAAACTCGGTATGTGGTATCTCAATGGTCCCGTAGTGGACAATAGTATGCATGCACAAGTACTTTGATGATCGCTAATCAAAGTGAAATAACATACAAGTATAACATGGCATAACGAACATTGGAGGACAAATGACAATCATCTGAGCTACCCCAGTGCTGGCGTATCTCAATAGATAGTGTAACCTCTGAGTATCAAGGTCCCAAGGTCTGCCTCACCCGCAATATGAGGTCTAGTCAACAATATGGCTATAATCCAACTTCAAGTGGATTAATCCATAAACAATATATGTAGTCTTACTACAATCCTTTAGCCATGATATGCCATGATAGGAGTATTACCATACACTATCAAAGTATACATATGTATTGCCTATGCAATATATTTCCAAAGTATGAATGTCAAAGTCAAAGCCGGATGTGGCTACATCACATGATAGTCAATAACGATAATGTTCCGGAAGCTGGTTCCCGAAGTAAAGTTCCACAGGTAGTATTATCTCCGGAAATGGTGGACCAGATGTAAAGTTCCTATGGTATCACTCGACTGTAGCAACCCGGATGTGGTAGACCGGATGTAAAGTATCCATGGTGAATCAATGGGATTGTAATACCGGAAGTGTAGACCGGATGTAAAGTTCCGATATAATACAAAATGGCGATTATCACGTTGGCTAAGACGCCGGGAAAAGTTTCACTTAGGTGACATTCAACTCGGTGGTAGTATAATGATATGATATGTGTGTATGGCGTTTCACTTCACTAATCTATGGCTGTGACTGTCTGCTGTACGCGAGGTAGCTATCACACACTGCTCTATACAGGCCTGTACCCGGAGCTGCTACACACTCTGCGCCAGACAGACGTACGGACACTCGGACGACCCGATACTCTGCACTGACTGGGGTCTGCCCTCAAACGAGTGGACCAAAACGTCCAATGTCGCTCGCTGGAGCGTTCTCAAGAGGCTACAAAAATGAAATGAATCTCCAATTACTGGACGAATACGCACAGACAGACAGACAGGATGCACAACAGACTAAAACGGGAATCGAACAAACGGCAAATCACAGCTGAAATAAAATGTTCTAGGTACATACCAAAATCCTCCGTGTCACTGGTGAATACAGTACTAGTCTTCTGTAACCAGAAAATATGTGTCCCGCCAACACATAGCGAGACATCGCTTATATACGCACCAGTGAAACCATGCACGGAATAATGAATATGCCTACCCCTCGTACGACATCTCACATAAATACTACAAAACCATGGCTTTTGCCATGTCACCCGTGGGTTATATTTGGCATAAATATATGTTCCCACGCCTTAAATTAACAACCAAACCAGTGTACAGCCCTCGTGGAATAAATACCATCCAACATGGTATACCCCACACTACCATAAATCTGCACACTATAGACCCAGATCTCATAATCCGAAATCTACTCGACTGGTCTCGACAATGCGAAGGTCGCTTCTTGGCCCCGCCAAACCCCTCCATAACGGTCCTACGGCTATACACTCAAATGAGAGTGTAGCACATACTAAACTCAAATATGTGGTCATTTACGGAAATATCACGACACAAAACATCACCATTATGGGATCTGTATATCCGTGTTGGCCAGTACCAGGCTATGATGAAAACACTAACCCGTAGCATACATAACAGGGCAGACCATGGTATGGTCTGCGCTATATACTGGCTTCACCTACAGAAGGTCCCTTATATGGTGAACAACTGACACGCGGACAAACTCGGCTGGCACGGACAGTGGACATCCGTAATACTAAAAGGTCTTCTCCCTAGCGAAACCAGCACACGCAGTCACGAGTTCTCTACCACACACATGCATAGTCTGTGGCAAATATGGCGTGACATCAGTAAAACATTGCTCATAAAATAGACGTATATTTAAATCCGCAAATAGGACACGCATAAACGTATCTCCACCAATACAACATAAGCCCCCTTATTACACGCACATTGTACATGGCAAATGTACATGCTAAATCACAGGTGTGTAAAAATCACAGGTGTGTGAAACCACAGGTATGTGGAATCACAGGGATGTGAAATCAATAATACGCACAACAATACAACACAGTACCACACATCACAAATATACAATTATACGGAATCCAGAATGTACAATAATGCACGTGTCACGCGACATGCTACATCACCTTCTGCTGGCTCCTCGCCATGGCTGCTGATCCGTTTAGACTTTTTTCCAGGCTGTCTATCCGCTTTGCTGATATTCGGCGTTGATTTTTCTTTGTTCGTCTTTGGCGGGATATTCGACGCCATTGTGTCAAGTCAGTACACCACTATGTCACATAGAAAAAGTTGATAAATAATCCATAGTTCTCAGAATACGACACAAATAAGTACACACATACACTCCATACACATTCATAAATCCATTTCATAATCCAAAATGAGGATAATCACGTTTACACCACAAAATAATAAATAATATTCATCCCGGTAAAATACACACGTCTACATATCCGCCATATGTGTTAATTTATATATGAGGGACCTGACACAATCTGAGTAACAGGCACATTGCTGGACTGTGTGGACAAAACATTGTATGTGGTGTTTGTGCTGGGTGCACTGGCTACACTGGTGTGTGTGGTGTTTGCGCCGACTACACTGGTGTGCGCGGTATCGACACTGGCTACACTGGTGTGTATGTGACTCACACTTGGTACGTTGGTGTATGTGGTGTTTGCACTTGGTACACTGGTGTATGCTGTACTAACACTAGGGAATATACTGGTGTATGTTGTATTCCCACTGTATACACATGGCTGTCTGATAACATCGGAATAGCTGTGCATCTGTGGAGGTGGTCGCGGTGGGAAGCACGGATAGTGGTGGGTGGCGGCAGGTACTGGGACGTCGGTGGAGCTGGCTGCCTCGGCGAATCGAAACTACGTTGTGGTGGAGGCGGTTTAGTAAAACGCTGGCCAATCAGAGTCTGCGGACGTGGCTGCCCGTCTGTAGCCCTATATACATATATATATATATATACTTTATAGGTATACCCATGAAAGCCGAAACATGCCAATATTTTTTTTCAAGTTGCCAGATGCATATAATTATGATCTATAAAGTTACTATAATCACCAGATTTTCGCCAGACAAGATGGGATTTAAGGACTGACTATATATAATAGGACCTTTTGTTTCAAATGTAGTATAATCATACATTTGACACGTACAGCCAATAATATGGCAGCAAATCTAATAAAATTTGGTGAAATACGTCCCAGATATATAGAACGACAACGTCATATAAATATTATTTCAGCAGACTGCACAAAACGCTAGATATCTGAGCCTTTCTACCATCACTCAGAAAATATACAATGGACACTTTTTCCATGCATCCACTGTCAAACTGGTGCACTGTCTATTATTAGAAGTACATCTGACACAGGTAAAGCCGTATTTACTCGCATAGCAAGCAAGTAGACAGTAGTAACAATACACTCAGATAACAAGTCACTGGAATCGATACTGTATGTATGGTAATACAGGTCTATATCTACAGCACTGTTATTGTTCTTACTGTTACACAGTCTTTACTGAATTCTCAAACATTTTAACAATGGGTCAACAAACCCCATCTGGGTTGCCCATATGGGCCCTAAATTGGTCCAATATAGATCCCATATGGGACCTGTATTGTATACGATGTGAGACCCATGGCAAACTGTTTTGCAAAACCGTATGTGACCCATGTGGGTTGCCCATATGGGCCCTAAATTGAAAACCATATTGGTCCCAGGTGGTTAGCCTATATTGGTCCGATATAGATCCCATATGGGACCTGTATTGTATACGATGTGGGTCCCTTGCCAAACTGGTTTGCAAAAACCTTATGTGACCCATCTGGGTTGCCCATATGGGCCCTAAATTGAAAACTATATTGGTCCCAGGTGGGTAGCCTATATTGGTCCCATATAGATCCCGTATGGGAACTGTATTGTATAAGATGTGGGACCCTTGCCAAACTGGTTTGCAAAAACCGTATGTGACCCATGTGGGTTGCCCATATGGGCCCTAAATTGAAAACCACATTGGTCCCATGTAGATCCCATATGGGACATGTATTGTATACGATGTGGGACCCTTGCCAAACTGGTTTGCAAAAACCTTATGTGACCCATCTGGGCTGCCCATATGGGCCCTAGATTAAAAATCATATTGGTCCTATGCGGGTAGCCTATATTGGTCCCATATATATCCCGTATGGGACCTGTATTGTATACGATGTGGGACCCTTGCCAAACTGGTTTGAAAAAACCTTATGTGACCCATCTGTGATGTGGGTAGCCCATATGGGCCACAAATAGAAACCATATTGGTCCCATATGGGTCCTGTATTGAATACGAAGTGGGACCCATTCCAAACTGGTTTGCAAAAACCTTTTAGGCCCCGTTTGGGTAGCCCATATTGGACCCACTTTGAAAACCATATAGGGCCCATATGTGTCCCATGTACAATGCTAGCTGGGTATTTATAGTTGCTGTGTTGGCGTGAACAATGGTGGTCAGAGTATAGCGGCCCAGGTCACGACGTCACTTGTTGTGACGTTACGTTATGCGGACAATACTTCGACGTTACACACATAATTGTTTTTCGAAATACATTCCACCGACAGAAATAAATTTCTGATGCCATTCAACCCACTTGCGGAGATCTTTCATACCACTGTGGATCGAAAGAGTTTGTAGTTTCAGTCCGTAACTCTGATATATCTGTGAATCGTCTTCCCATTAGTTCACTCTTCAATCCGGAATAACGCAAAATCACAAGGTGAAAGGTCGGGTGAACATGGGCGATGTTTGAACATTTCCGCTCCCAGTCTTGGTGGGGGTGATGGCTCACATTTCCACCGACTGGACTGTTTTGATTCTGGGTTATAATGGTATAGCCACAATGCATCTACTGTAATGATGCGATCAATAAATGAATGTCCATCTTTCTTCCATCTTCGCAAAAAAATATATTTGTTCCTTCAACAGGCAACTCCTTTTGTTCTGAACACACTATATCATTGGAGCCCAGGGAGCACTTAACAATCCCATATATTCTGATATACTGTTTCATATTACAAGCTTAGCTGTTCACTTAATTGATGCAACGTTATTCTCCGGTCTTCGTCTAGTTTAGCGTTTACCAGTGTAACGTTCTTCGTCGGTCTATCGCCCCGAGAATCGTCCGTAACGCTCATCCTACAGTCGGGAATCATTTTATGTCATTTATAAACAAGAGATTGCCACACCTTTTTCATTCCTGATGCAATTTCCATACGTTGCTTTGTTTCTACGGGCGTTGTCCCAAAGTTTACACAATATTGAATGATAGTCCTCGTTTTCTCACTTTCTGATGACGCTATTTTTGTATTCGAGTAAATCACTATATGCTATCGCAGTTTTCGCTCTCGAATTCACTTCATAACATCAAATGACGTCATAAAATACAATGCTGACGTTGAATGAACATTACAAACGTTGGCCAAGGTTCTGCGCAATTTACTTTGAGTTGAGGTGGTTATAAATATTAACGCGGATGTCGCAATAATAAGTTTGATTTGACGTCAATTTGTTAATCTGTTAAATTGCTCATATGTTCGATTAATGCACATTGAACACCAATCATATGGGAAATACATGCAAATATAGTTTCATATATATAAATATGCCACAAATACACCATCAAACATATCAGTGTATGCTCTCCTTACGTTATCAGAATTTGTATAACCTATTTTATGTATCAGTGTAGACCCTGATCTTTATTATTGTCCGCACTTTTTGGGATACGTGCATATTTTACTAAAATGCCCCACAAATATGCCACAAATACACCCTCAAAGGTAGACTACCAGACAGTCTGATTATTACATAACAATTTGGAATGTATGTAAAAACTTCCAATATGGCCGCCAAATATCATAGTTGCCCATTCAGACCATTTATGCGAGTTTTAAAAATCCTGTAGCATCACAGTAAATTTGCTTTACACATTGTAAAACAGAATGAAAACATAATAATCAATGGTTGAAATTTATAGAACATCGGAACTTCTAGTTTCGTCAACTAAAACTAAAAGTTCGCCCACCAAGCCAACCCACCGCTAAAACAGTCAAACTATAGAATTATACGTTGCAATATGCAAAATTGTAATATTAATATGAGGAGCATGTATGCACTATAGTGTTGTGGTTTGCAGTATTGAAATGAGAGTCACAGGCAGCTTATAATGAACATGTAGCAGTACAATACTCGAATATTCGAAAACTGGGTATTGACATGCGATACACGCATATCGTTCTCATCATGTTCGTGAACTCCGCTCAGTCAACAGAGAAAATGGTCGGATGGGGTAGAGTAGTTTTAGACTTAATTATATATACTTCACTAACATTTAAGTGCGTATGAAGCTATGTATGTAATATTTCTATGTCAGTGGGACAAAACAACGTTTACTGTTTGATTTAATGAAGGCAATATACTGAATATCATATCGCCCAACTTATAGGTTGCAGCTCATAAATATTAATATGAAGACCATGTAATTGTATAAAGTGGCAATGTCTGATTCATAATATTTGCCGTAATTACTCGGGTTATAATATTATAATAATATAATAATAATTTCCAGATTATAAACCGTGTCACAACAGAAAAAATAAACATTACGGTAATCATTTTATCCAATATTAAATAGCCCATACTAATAAATTGCTGCGGTAAAATGTGAACGTATGGCGGCCATTTTAGAATTTGGTAAACTAAGCATTTATCCCAAGTATGATTTACATTTGTTTTACTGTGTCAATGTAATACTGTCTACTTGTTTTACATGAGTAATGCCATCAAATAGATAACACGATGTAAATAGATGAGAAATCGTGATATTTAGCGGCCATCTTGAATTCTGGCACACAAAACAGTTATCCAGGTGTGTTTTGCTATTGTCATGACCATTTACTGTGTACGTATGCTCGTACGTATGTATGTTTTGAAATGTTAAATGATAATATATAAGTAGCACGGTGGTAAATTAACGGAGATTGTGATTTTTGGCGGCCATTTTGGATTTACATACATATTTTCTGAAGTAATAAATATTTATTGAAGAAGTAGCATAAGTTTTTATTTCACTTATAAAATATAAACCAATACGAATAAACCAAGAATTGGTCATATACAATAGTTATATATATGGTTTAGTGTGGTGGGGTAAGGTAGTGGTGTATTTGCGGCCATCTTGGATTCTGGCGGCCATTTTGAATGAAAATGTTCTAGTTCGATTGTATTTAAATCACAAATACAAATTGCAATGTTTTCAGAACGTTTTACAGCGTGTACATGCGTTTCTTGCAGTTCTATGTTTACAAAACAGCCCTTTTAAGGGTAGAAATGTTGCTGTTAGGGGGGCCAACTTATAGGGGCATGCATACAAACTTTAAACGAAATAACAGTTGTTGATATATACCTTTCATGAAGATATAATGGCAATTTGCGCCCCCCCCCTCCCCCCCCCCCCCCCAACCGTGGTAATGGGGACCCCCCCCCCCCTGGCTCACCCACTATAATGCCAAAACTAGCAATATGAAGGAAAACGTATAGTGTCGGGTTATATAGGGTAAACCATGAGAGTGAGTCCACCGATTCTATATGCACGGTGATCCGCGGGTCGTCCGGGTCCAGGTACGGACAGTCAGGGTGCTGCAGCTGGAATACACAACTGCCTGCGTTAATATTGCACAGAGTATCCAAGTGTCTGAATGTCAATGGGCGATGCCAATGAGTGTGTGATCACATGGTATACAACCTCCTGCATTAATCATACAGAGATTATCAACGTTTCTGAATATCAATTGACAATTGTTATTGTCAATGGGTGTATGATCACATTGCACCCAACAGCTTGACTTAATATATCTCAGATAAGCAACGTTTCTGAACATCTGTTGATAGTCCACACAACCCCCTGCGTTAATATTGCCGGCATCATCAACGATTCTGAAAATGTATTGGAAATATCAACTCAAAAACGTCATTAAAAGCATACGCAAGCACCTAAGTTAATCTTGCATAGATTACCAACATTTCTGAAAATCTATTGGCAAAGCAGACTCACAAACATCAAGGCATTTACGATGTATTTGCTCAGGTGAGCTGTTTACATAAAAAGATAATGCATTAGTGTTTCGTTTCTTCCGCTCCGAAGCACGAGCGCATTATTTTTTATGTAAACATATCAACCGAGCATATAAACCTTTTCTTACATTTCCTGCATGATATTTTATCGTCAATGTAGAAGGAAAATAACGTAAATACTTCAGAGTCGGGGGATGCAATAATTGTTGGAGGCGGGACGTGGTAAATGCTACAATCACGTGCTTTTTTCATAGAATTCTGTCAAAATGTCCGTCATTTTCTTCAGTGTTGCGAGTCAGTAAAACTGGGTCAATAACTGGATTATTTAATAGGACTATTTACGTGTGTGTCTAAGAAACTAAAATATGCCTGTAAAAATATAATTCAAGGACAATTCCACCAATATCATTGTGAGGAATGTCCGTTGTGAGGTATCATATTATTACTAACACATTGCACTTTTGTTGACAAAGTTTATAGTTTGTTTAATAGGACCTGTCATTGAGAATATATAAAGAAAGCAGAAGTCAGAATAAAGTGAGATTATATGTAAGAATATGTACAACATGGATACAAAGTATTGATAATATCGTATTCATTACAATTCGACATCAAAATTGTATGTTGTCAATAATATACCCCTAATCACATATGACACACATAGATCACTAAACCTATAGTCACACACACAGTCATATATGTATTTCACATTTCAATTGGTCCCCTTATACATCTACTGTTAATCTGATAGATTGTTTGTTAGTATTGAATGTCGTTTCTATGTCTTGTCCAAACTGGTTATCCCTGGCTGTACAAGTGTATATCCTCTGGGAGTACACTCTCAAAGGTGGGATTATGTTGGTTACAATCTGAAAGTAGATCAATTGCCAACAATATCATGTACATGTACCTTATAAGATACATTACGCGAAACAATTACCATTACAACATATTTCACTCCATTTCACACTTTATCATGTACTGCTACTGGCTATTACCTGTAACCCATGGCAGACTATATGATATATCGCCGTCACTCATCTCGGCTCCTCTGGTATATATACTTCTCACTTCCCGTCTATGTCCTCTGTATAATAAATCACATCTCGCTCCACTATAGCACTGCACACACTTTCGTAATAAACTCCAAATACTACACTTTCAATGTCCTGAACCAACTACTCTGGTCGAAATCACCCCTCCAACTGACCACCTTGATACATGTATATACATGGGTGGCATCAGCTTGTCACAATACAATTCCCAATTATCTACTGCTCACTCAATGCCATATTTCTATTGTCATGCCTAGTATACCCCAAGCCAACCAATATTCCCCACGTATCAGCTCACCTGAGATCCTACCTGTGTGATCAATTCGTGACAATCATGTAACTACTGTCTGTTCCACGTTTTGCTGCCGACGAACTTTTGGCATTCAATCTAAAAAATATTTAAAATTATGTACTTTTTCATCAATAACAAAAGTCACCATCCCTAAAAAAAATTTATTTGATTAAATTCCATCAAATATTGATTTTATTGTGAAAAAAAAACGATTTTCCTATATGAAATTAACATGGGGGCTAAAAATAGATTTTTTTTAAATATTTTTTTTATTTGTGGACCGATTTTCAAAATCTAACTTTTGTTTTCTTAGTTACATAATTTTCAAGCTATCTCGCCAGGTTTCGGAGTCAATTTCCAAAAATCGTTTTTTCGCAATAAAATCAATAAACTTTTTTTTGGGGAGGTTGACTTTTTTTGTTATTGATGAAAAAGTACTTACTTTTAATATTTTTTTAGATTTAATGTGTTAAATAGCCAAAAGTTCGTCGGCAGAAAAACGTGGAACTGACAGTAAACATGTCTCTGCTCATCATTAGCAGAATAGGCCGTTATCTGGGGTGTTTAGGGTCCTTTGTCCGAGTGGGTTGATAACTACACGAAAACAGGTTCACAGTTCACGACATTTACTTACAAACGGTTGTCACATCACATTGATCTCACCGGAATACTACAGGTAGCTACGCGTCTAGGCAGCATGACCGGTCTACATCATATTGAGCTCCTGTCGATAAATAAAACCACGTATCACTATGGTGCTTTTAAGTGTGCAAGTGACAAGCACATGCACACATGGGCGGCTGGCAGCAGATGGATCATTACGATATGGTGCATAGAGCAATCAGTATAGATCATGATCAGGTTGCAAACGCAACATGCATGATCGATCCTGTTTGATAATGCAATATGTGACAATTTGTTTAACCAGCGAACAGTGTAGCCCCTGATCAGACTGCGCAGATGCACAATCTGATCGGAGGTGACACTGGTCCAACTATCATAATTCCCCATCTCCTGTACATTACCCCAAATACACTATTGACAAGAAGTCATCCTATCAACATACATTTGTAATCTTAATATGAAAATACAAACTTATATGGCGTAAAACAGTACACCACAATTAATAAATTACATCAGTGAGCTGAATTATTCTCCTTAATACTTAAATAATATGGACAGATCAGCAAGCTCTAACTTGACCATCTCATCTTACGTCAAAAGTACAAGTTACCTAAATAATTATATCAACATACTCGGTTAGAATCATATAAGCAATCATGTCACGGTCAACTCCCAGATCCACTGAACATCGGCCATCTTCAGCCCTCAAGCCATAACACACATTTTCTATTGTTTCCAAAGAGTGCACTAGAACCGTCTCATAGAGCCAATTCCAACACTCCCGGAAACCACAGAAAATGGCCATCAATTGGAGGGCGGAATATGTCAACGCTCAGAGGTCTGGGAATGACATAATGGACATGAAATGAACCACGATGAATAGCTTACAAGTGACTTGTTAGGTTGGCATCCCACGGGTCATGCCTGAAATGGTCCGAAATCTGGACCAACGGCCGTCAACCCTGTGACTGACCATCCCAGCCCTGACAATCCGTGGCATGCAACGTAACACAGCCCAATCACAATCATCCTGACATAATGCTTACCGATTGTGGACCAAAACCCTATAATCTGTACTGCAAACGTCACCTCAAAATGTCACCGGCATCTAGTAAGTAGATATAATCCTGTGCAAATCACATGGCTATATCGCATTAAGCAAGATGAAATGAATGAGGTTACAATTACAAATTACAAATATATAGCAAGGTCATTTCCACATAAATGTATAAATTATTAACATTTCCAACACGGCACCGGACCTTAACTGTCGGGCCATGTTGCATAAATGGCTAATAATCACATTATACTCTGACCGAAATGACTACTAAATAATAATGCCCAACTTGCTTTAATGAATCATCTCCATTTAATGATTCTAATGAGTTTCAAGAATAATATACAAATGAAAGATAAAACACTTAAGACACGTTCATTACTACATATTTTACAACATTTAAAGCACAGACAATGCAACATTCAGCTCCTATTTCAATATGAATTTACAAAGAAAATATGGTGTCAATATATAACCCACGGCTTCTGGAATGACACGGAAACTGGATACAAACAGGCCAAACTTCCCAGTAGTTTGTCAACAGCATATTCTATTAAATATCAGCCCAGACTGTTTGTATCAATCCCCAGTTCATGCCCAAAAGCAGTGGCTTACCTAGAAAATAGGTTATAAGATTATAAAGAGGGCAAATGATATTTAGGCCCGAAACAGAATGGAATTTTCTCAGACAGAATGTTTACGGAATGAAGTTGATAATGCAGCGGACCAAAATGCTTACAGCTTACAGACAACACAAATACACCGAAAGAATTACTCACCAAACGTCCAAATATTACTAGGCTAATTACATTTATTATACGGTACTAAAAGAGATAGATGTTTGCGTCTCAACAGCCAAGGAAAGATTGCCTGGAGAACAAATGTTGCCGGCAAAAAGGGAAACAATCCAGCTTTTCCGCCAATCAAATTCCAGGCTGATTCATAACAAAATCTAAATACGCAATGAGCCAAAATTGGAAAAATGGGCAAAAGAGGACGGAGGACTATAAGATGATATCGGGTCAGTATAGGATATAGTGAGTATGTGTTAGATATATTAGTATTCATAAGCGGAGGTATCCAGTGAGGAAAAGAGCGATTGACGATAAATTAATTTAATGTGCTTATGTTACATGTTATGGATTAAGTTAAAATATGAGACTGCCACAAACACCTGTTGACTTTTATTTTGCTGAATCGTCCAGTGTTGTTGGGTTGGGTCTGTGAGTCATTTCGACTTCGTCGCGGGTTGGATCTGTGAGCCATTTCGACTTCGTCCCGCAGTTGATTCGGACCAGAAATGAATCGCCTACTTAGCAAACCCTTGTAGTGAGTATACCTTACCCAGTGGTAACATATATGTGAGGTGCTGGTGTCATTTGAAGGTGTGCTTGTATCTTTTGACGGACCTTGGACGAAAACGAAATGCTGTTAATTCACATAATGAACACATTTTCTAAATGTACAGTACTTAGTTTCACTTTTAATAATTTCATAAAACATTGGTACACTATACATATACACATAACTATCAATATTGGCAATGAAACTTGCTCGGCATTACTATACATACCTTAACGCATCACCATATTTTGGAGATATTTATAAAAACAAATTAAAAATCTAACATCTTCTGTTAAATTATGATGTCGAAAATTATTTAACTTATTACAGCTTATGTGGAATGGGGTATAGTAGTCAGTTATCGTTCCTGTATAGGTGGCACCACTCGTCTCGGTCCCAGCTGTTATGTTCTCTTCGTGTAAACAATGTGTTCGCCTTAGTTCATAATTAACAGTGGAAATGTAATTAACAGTGAAATAAAATTGAGTTCTTTATCAATTCGTTTAACTTGCAAGGACTAACATGCCAAGTACGTGTTGCTGTGTTCCTGGATGTTACCAACGTGGGGCCACGTTTTTCCGAGCGATATCGAGCTGAGGTCGAAATGGATATTGTCTGTTCGTCGCCTCGATGAAACCACAATGAAAATTTAGACTCCGTCAAAGTCATCGGTCGTGTGTAAAAGCCATTTTGTCCCGGATGATTATATAAAACAGACGATTCAAGGTAGACTTACATTTATCGACATTCTAATATTTAATTATATTTATATTTCGACTAATAACGGAAACGCATGCCCACATTGTTCCTGACTTTACTCGCCCACTTTCAACTTCGGTCGTTGCAGTTTCGTCAAAAACAAATCCGGAAGCAAATACATATTGGGGAGGTGAATGTCGACCCGAGCGAAGCGAAGGAGTGGTAGCGGGGTCTGGGGGCATTCCCCCCCCCCCCCAGATTTATTTTTAATTCTAGATGCCATTTTCTGCATTCTGCTGCATTTAAGATACAACTTTAATAGGTATCTCATACACATTTTTGTAGATTTATTTTGTTTGCCCCAGCTCCGGCGCCTCTGTACAAATACTGACAAGTACAGTATGTCTAGGCCAAAAAATAAATGTTTGTTTCCGCTAACACCTGGAAAAAAAATGTTTTTATAACGATACAGATGTACATGTACTTATTCTTTTATTTTTGGTGATGGTACTGCCGACATTGATTGCCAATTTACTGCTGTACAGTAATTTTGACTTGATTCTTCTGGTTACATTTTTCAGGTCGAAAGCCAATGCAAGGACGCCTTCTGCCCACTGCTATTCCAAGCAAGTTTCCGTGGAGCAAGACAGACATAGCTTCAGCAGCTCAGCGAAAATCGCGTGTGGAAGTTCGAGAATGTCGCAAGAGAAAATGGGACGAAATCTGCCAAGACGACTTGGAGTCAAGTTTTTCGCAGGAGGTTGATTGCTATGAAGATATTGTTAATTGTGAGGAGGAGCGATATACCGCCATTCATTTACCTACTACCGCTCAACTGAAAAATAGTACAACACAAACTGCAACATTGCCACTTGTTTCAATTGATAATTTTAGAGACGATGACGCAGCTATGCATTATTATAGAGGTCTCGAATCATATGCAAAGTTTTTATTTGTGCTTCATACCCTTGGGCCAGCTGCATATTGTCTGAGGTACTTTTATTTTCAAGTGCTTGGTGTATCTATTGACAACCAGCTTTTTATGACTCTTATGAAATTAAGACGTTTTACACCAAATTTTGAATTGTCTCGCTTTTTTATACCTGGATTATTTTCATGTCAAAACAGTGGCGCGAAGCTAGTATCTTTCCACCACAGAATTTAGTCAGATATTTTACTCCATCAAAGTTTCCTACCACACGTATCATCGTTGATGGGACAGAGTGTCCAATTAAAAAACCCAAAGCACCAATAGCATAGCAAGCAACATTTTCAACCTACAAGAACAGGAATACTATTAAAATTCTTGTTGGTTCCACTCCCGGCGGTTTGGTCAATTATGTGTCACAGGCCTACGCAGGCTCAACCAGCGATCGCCAGATTGTGGAAAGGTGTACACTAGTTCAGTCATGTGACCCAGGCGACAGTGTAATGGCTGACAAGGGTTTCAACGTGCAGGATTTGTTTGCTACAAAGGACGTATCGGTGAACATTCCAACATCGTTTCGTAAGAAAAACCGTATGACTTGAAAATTAGTTCTCAATGACAGAAAAGTATCAAATAAAAGGGTACATATTGAACGGATTATTGGGCTGGGGAAAACCTACAAAATATTGACAAATCCACTGACAAGTACAGAAACAAAGCTTTCATCACAAATTACGTTTTTTTGTTTCATGTTGTGCAATTTTAGAACTGGAATCGTGTCAATACGTGCATAAACATTTTCATCTACATGATGTGAATTCTCCATTTAAAATAATTCCATAGAATCCAACCGCTTTTCGCCACAGTGACCACCTACTGTGTGAGGCTATACAACTGACCATTAAGACATAACGAACTGCGGCAAAACCACTGACCACTGATTTATTACCCAACACCCAGCAACCACTTTTCAGGGACTACTTTCCTTGTCTACACATCTCAAGAGACCATCTGGCAACTGATAGTGGCATTGTGTAGTAACACCATTTAGCTACATGTGTAAGGTCAGGTCAGATATAGCAAATTATCCATTCCGATTCTATAGGATAAGCCCCCCCCACCCGGACATTATTCCCCGCTGTTGTTTTTTTTTACCAGGTGGACATAATCCCCCCCCCTGACAAAATCCCCCCGGACATAACCCCCCCCCCCCCCCCCCCCCCCCCTGCAGAAATCATAAGAGATATAGAATAGTGGATTTAGGTTGATGTATCTAAAAGTATTTTAATTCATTTGTTTAATTTGGATAATCATATAATAATTACCATTGGCGAGAGTATCAGATTTTAGCTGGACGTGGGACCCGTTGTTCATCTGTCACTGGTGTATAAATAAAATGCCTTATATATAAATGTGCTTTATGTCAGATACATGTATGGGCTATTAGTAAAGATAAGACAACAAATTAACTACTTTCTTTGTAATAATAAGTATTGTAGGCTTGTAGCCTGATTTTAGGTTGATAGAATAAAACATGGGGTTCGGCATATATGTAAATGTTTCGTAAACAAATTATTATGCACGTTTATAAAGACTTAAAACTAGACACAACTTATGTGCTTTATTAAATCCTGCAGGGGGGATTATGTCCGATGGGATTATGTCCGGGGGAGGGATTATGTCCGGGGGGGGGATTATGTCCGGGGGGATTTTGTCCGGGGGGATTTTGTCCTCCCTGGTCAAAATAAGCAGGGGGATTATGTCTAGGGGGGGATTATGTCCTACACTCGTATATCTGTGTTCACAAACAGAGTAGAACCAGATGTGCCGGCTCGTAACGAGTTGGCTCATCAGGATCTGCGTTGTTTGTGATAATTTTGATAATTGCTCGGATTTTTGTTTCTTCTGATTTTTTAAAAACACACCTATACTGATGAATGGACATCTATAAATAAACATAAAATAGTCCATGCGAGTAACGAGCCGGCTCATCTGGATCTACACTGTTGGTGAAAACAGGTATACATGTCTGTAGTGGAAGGGTGAAAACAGGTATACACATGGGTGGAAAGGTGTTGCGTAGGAAAAATAGTTCCGCTTCCACAATGTGTTTATACCTTTGAACAATATCTTATTGGGCATACGAGTGCAATTGAATAACAAATTAACTAAATATACTAATGTACGTACATCCATTGAAGTATATCATTTTTATGAAACTTGTACGACTATTTCCTTTGTGTAATATAGTCTATGTGTATTCCTACGCATATGCATGGCATTGCATGCAATGCACTAGAACCAAATGAATTAAATTAATTAATTTAATTTGCTCATTTATGGACGAATTTCAAAATTTCAAAAAATGCCATTGCCTATGTTTTCATACAAATACATGTATGATAACTATTTTTACATTCGTCGATTTTTTTATTTTTTTTTACAAAATAGGCTGAGTTGCCACTCCTTAATTACCTCAGATTGCTATCAGTAACTTCTTTGAAGTTGAAATCAATACATCTGGTATCTCAGAAAATCATCCAGACTGACCACATGGGGTGATGGCAATTCGCTATGACTGAACCCCATATCCTCTATACAAAGTGGGGTTCAAGCTTAAATGCAACATTCACGGCATGATCAGCACATTATTTTATTAAAAAAATGACATTACCTTGTCTCGTGAGTCACATCACTGGACTAGTGTACACCTTTCAAAGAGAAATATTAACGTGTGTTTCATGTACATAATACATTGTGCAGAACACAAGATAATGGTAACATATTTGAGAAAGTTGTTACCACAATATCAGCGTGTCCTACCACCGACTGGTGTTTGTTTTGGGAGTGTTACAGTAGCAGTTTGTCTTTTGGAGACTCAATTCAAAATGCGAGGGTCCCAAAGTACGAAGACATGAGACGGGGGAAGATCTAACATAATAACAAGGCCCCAAGTCAAGAGATCCCTGATAATCGCCGAACAGGACGAGAAGAACCATATCAATTGCTAGTACACACAATCTTATTGTATTTGTGTCACGACTTGGCAATATTTTCACTCACAGTCCATGACTCTAATGTCCCCAATATGTTGCCCTGAAATGTAATCCCACAGTTAACATATCTAGTTCTTTTGTATTATTGTATTTGTACCACGACTCGACACTATTTTCACTCACAGTCCATGATACTAATGTCCCCAACATGTTGCCTTGAAATATTATCCCACCGTATATAATGTCTGATTCATGAAACAGGCCCACATTTTACGGCTATATAAACAATGCAAAAAAACAATTTAAGAATTAGCCTACTTTTATTTCGTGACATTGGTCCAATATTGATTTTATTGCGAAAAAAACTATTTCCACTTGTTAAATTCCCATAGACAGCTTCACAGAGTGAAGATGTCTATGGGCATTTAACATCGGGAACTTTTTCTAATTTCAGAAATACTGGACCGATTTTCAAAATGTAACTTTTGTTTTCTTTGTTAGATCATTTCCAAACTATCTAGCTAGGTTTATGAATCGACTCATCCAGGTTTTCGACTCATCCAGGTTCTCCACCTCTCCCCCCCCCCCCCCCCCCGTGTTAAATTCCCATAGAGAACTCATTTTTCGTAATGAAATCAATATTTGACAAAATTTCACGAAATAAAAAGAAGTCTCATTCTTAAAATTTTGATAAAATTTAACATTATCGAAACAAATATTGTTTTTGCATTGTTTATATGGCCGTAACATTTGGGCAGGTTTCGTGAAACAGACAGTAGTTCTTATATTAATTAACATGGCACACATGTTGGAGTGCATTCAGATTGAATCTTTTCATATTCAAACAACAACAGAAACTTCGAATTTTCACGACATAACCCCGCTTACAGCTGTACTTGGACCACCTGTTGAAAAAACTGGACCTTACAATATCTACAATAAATGTACGATCGGCGACCCATATCCTTTCGGAAATCGAGAAAGGATTCCCCAGTGTCTGAATGGCGAACATCGTATGTTCTGACCAGACGGCACATATCGATGGTCTAGTAACATAAGGTCGTAACTGCTATGCTAAAGCATAGCACTTACGACCTTATGTTACTAGACCATCGATATAGGCCGCCAACCATCTGCATGTAAATAAAAAATATAGCTTCCACTGAGTTTCACCTGTAAATGGTGGTCGATAACAGTTAACGTGGACAGTTATCTGTAAGCTGTGTCAAAGAAAATATTTTGTTAAAATAACGGAACATAAAAAACACATGTCAATAACAGACAAAAACTTTGATATGTGATATCAACAACAAAATAATAAAAGAAAATGATCGTTACGCCATTTTTGTTAATAAAAACATTTATTGTTTACTCACGTTTCTCGACCGATGAAAGAACAGCATTCCGTCTCAATTAATCGCATATTGCGACGCTTTCGCCAATATCTATTAAATTAATCATTAAATGTTCAGCGCTATCTTTAGAACTGACTGTACGCGTTGCTGTCATCAGTTCACATGACACAAGAAATTAGTTTGTTAAAAATTCGATATGTGATATATAAGTTACTTATTGTTTACACTGCCCATTCGCAAAGCTCCGCTCCTGTAATGTAATTTCGATTCGCTATACTATTATGTGATTGGCGATGTGACATGTAGTGAGCGCGTGTGTACTCTGTACATAATTCCACATATGTGACCGTGACTTAATAAGTAGGGCTTATGTGTGTGACCAATTTAGTTCCTAATCAAACTAGTAAAAGTCGATGGCGTGCCATCGCAATATACCCACTTTCCCCAAATGCTAAGTCCGAAAGGGGGAGGTAATCCATGATGGAGGGTCGGATAAAAAATCCGAATTCACTTTGCGCATCAGCACATCAAAACGAAGCTACGAACCAAATATCAGACGCGTAGGTATTAAGGTGAAAAAGTTTTTCGAGTTACAAGGAAAAAATGGGAAATTCTGAGTGCGAAAGGGGGAGGATAATCCATGATGGAGGGTCGGATGAAAAAATCCGAATTCACTTTGCGCATCTGCACATGATAACGAAGCTACATAGCAAATATGAGGCGCGTAGGTATGAAGGTGAAAAAAGTTTTTCGAGTTACAAGGAAAAAAATGGGAAATTCTGAGTGCGAAAGGGGGAGATAATCCATGATGGAGGGTCGGATGAAAAATTCGAATTCACTTTGCGCATCTGCACATGATAACGAAGCTACATAGCAAATATGAGGCGCGTAGGTATGAAGGTGAAAAAGTTTTTCGAGTTACAAGGAAAAAAATGGGAAATTCTGAGTGCGAAAGGGGGAGATAATCCATGATGGAGGGTCGGATGAAAAATCCGAATTCACTTTGCGCATCTGCACATGATAACGAAGCTACATAGCAAATATGAGGCGCGTAGGTATGAAGGTGAAAACGTTTTTCGAGTTACAAGGAAAAAATGGGAAATTCTGAGTGCGAAAGGGGGAGATAATCCATGATGGAGGGTCAGATGAAAAATCCGAATTCACTTTGCGCATCTGCACATGATAACGAAGCTACATAGCAAATATGAGGCGCGTAGGTATGAAGGTGAAAAAGTTTTTGGAGTTAGAAGGAGAAAATGGGAAATTGTGAGTCCGAAAGGGGGAGATAATCCATGATGGAGGGTCGGATGAAAAATCCGAATTCACTTTGCGCATCTGCACATGATAACGAAGCTACATACCAAATATCAGGCGCGTAGGTATGAAGGTGAAAAAGTTTTTCGAATTACAAGAAACGTGACGGACGTACGGACGTACGGACTGACGGACACCCGTGACGAAAACAATATACCCATTTTTTTTCTCACAAAAAAGTGGGTATAATAACAGACTATTGTAGCCCGATCATGATCTATATTGCTTGTTAGAAGCATGACATTTCATTGGCGGGGCCGTAACCAAAGGTAAAGACCAGACGAGGCTAACCAAGTCCCGATATGAGTGTCAGAGAGCAATCTCCCCACCCCCCCCCCCCCCCGCCACCACCCCGAGGATTTGTTTAATTCTTAGCATAACAAAAACATCGGCAAAACGACAGTCGAGGTGATCGCCTCGTGTGTCTGATCCTGGGGCCCGTTTCACTAAACTTCGTACGACTAAGAAGTTTGCAAGAGCAAATCTAAAGCTTCCAACAAAAACCGCATTAACAGACGATGGTGTGAAACCTTTGGAGGATGTGTTCATATTTAATGACTACTCTTACATGTCGGTAGTTAATGGTAGCATTAGTGAACACAATTAATGTGTAACGATGTAAAAATCATCGTACGAACATTTTTATCGTACGAAGTTTAGTGAAACGGGCCCCTGGTTACGGTACTGATGGGTGAAATAGCGAACAGTGCAGATCCTGATCAGACTGTGCGGATACAGGCTGATCTGGATCTACACTTGTGCAAAGTCACATTTCTCCTGCATAGCCATATTCTATAGTTTTCAACCAGAAACAATGTCAGTGATATAGATATAAACCCCGAAATTAAAATATGACTGGCAAGGCCGTTAATGACCGAAAACAACATACCTGCTGTCGGGATCAATCCAAACTCGATAACAAACTTATACTTAGGTGATAACAAAGGTAATAACACAGTAATTGGTGAACTTAACTATACATGTACGCGTATAAACATATCGCATGTCATGCATGGATTGGCATGGCTGATCATATGTGTATGCACATTAGCCTAGTTTATGCACTGTATATTTGCTGCAACCATGTGTGCGATTTTTCATGAAACATATTTACAGAAGAAATACTGTGATCTTGTCTGTAAATGGCGATAATTTCCGTAAATGATTCATAATAGGCATTTAGAGGTGATTTCTTCATGCAAATTTTACTTCTCTAACTGTATGCCAGTTTCAATTTCTCAATATTGGCAAAACCACAACGAGGCTATGGGTAATAAGGGGCCCGTTTCACTAAACTTCTTCCGACTAAAATGTTCGTAAGTGCAAATTTAGGATCGTCTAGAAATTTCAATTGATGGATTTACATTTATTGAGCATAGGCTGCATATGCAGCCTATGCTCAATAAATGTAAATCCAATAATTGTTTACAAGAACACATTTGTTAATGTGAAATTATAGACCATTACAAGTTTGCACTTACGAACGTTTTAGTCGTACGAAGTTTAGTGAAACGGGCCCCAGAGTCCTACGTGGCATAGCGAGAGATCTTTTTATCTTATCTCCAAATATATGCTTTACATGAATGTGATAAGTGATAAGATTTTAGTCGCGCCCGCTTGCGGACATCGCGATATAGTCGGCACTTTGACATCCGTACGTACGTACGTACGTCCGTACGTACGGATATACGTACGTGCGTCCGCATTTGTTTTTACATATGTTATGTCTCTGCAACCGCTTTACCGATTGACTTGAAACTTCATATGCATGTTTACCATCCTCCAAATATTCATACTGTAACCCACTCATGCGGCCCCTGTATCCCAAGGTCAACTGACTTAGAAGTTTGTGTTAACTTTTTGTCACAATTTGCGTTAAAGTTTTCAGATACCTACTATCTCTGTAACCGTAAGTCAGATTCGCTTATTTGTCATCATCCATATATTCATGCTGTGTCCCACTCATGCGGCCCCTGTGCCCCAAGGTCAAGGTCAACCGACTTAGAAGTTTGTGTTAAATTTGTGTCACAATTTGCGTTAAATTCAAGGTCAAATGACTTAGAAGTTTGCATATTATAAAATCTGCGTTAATGTTTTTACATACCTTATATCTCCACAAATATTAATCCAACTTACTTCAAACTTCCAATACTTCCTTTTCATCCTCCATATTTTCATTCTATAGCCTGCCCATGTGGTCCACATGCCCAAGGTCAAGATCAAATGACTTTGAAATGAAATTTGTGTTAAAGTTTTTACATGCTTTATATCTCCACAACACTTTCTCCGATTTACTTCAAATAATTCTTTTATTATCATCCATATTTTCATTCTATGCTTTTACATACCTTATATCTCCATAGCCCTTAATTCAAACTTCAAATAAATACACTCTGAGACCATCAAATGCCTCGGCGGGCTCGACATGCGGGCCGCGGCCATCTGATGTTTAGTAGGCTGGTACCACAGGTGACGGGAACAAAATCACATGACGGTGTATATATAGATATTAAAGGTTAGCAACGAACTTTACGAAGTGAAAGACGTGCCTTTTAAAAATCTGTTAATATGATAGAAATCGGTACCTTACTATTCCGTTTGATGTTTAATATTTGTGAAAATACACCAGTCCGGGTCTCGGTGCCGTTTACTGGGTGTAAGAGTACCTTGCGCCTGTGGTACAGCACTAGATTTGTAACCTAGTCCTCCCCGGAAAAAGTCGTCGTTATCGAGGGTCCCTGAATTGTTGCTCAAATTTCCCAGTATCGAGTATTTTTTAGACATTCAACACGTCGACATTTATAATGTTACATTTAAACCGACTTTGTATACGTCCACAGTGAAGTACACATCCTGGTATGCTTGCTATGCTTCTTACTTGTGGACAAAATCGGATTTTAATCTTTCTTCATCAGAAAATTCAATTGACCTATTTTACAACGGCCATTTTTGTTGGAGAGAGATGCTGCGGCCTGATTGGCTAAAAATCGCAAAAGGCAAATATTACAAATGTATGATTTAAAATTATTATTTTTAAGTTACAGTGTATACTGATATATAAGTTTATTTTTAATATATTTTATTAATCATTTTAATACTAAATAGATAGTAATAATACACCAAGTTACAGTTTACCATATATGGTCATTGTGGTTGTTGTTGTAGATTTAAGAGTAAACAAACCGGGGTCTCATTGACTGCAAGTGCAAGCTAAAATGCGCTATTTTCATATTGCTACCTACTGTATATTTTTGCATTTTTTACTTTAAATTATTTTCACAATTTGAAATCTACATTCCTTAGTGCTAAACCAAACAGAGAATTATACCGACTACAGTGTACAGTACTACGTAAGTTTATCGGCTAACTTTCGAGGTTGTGTCCACGCATGGTATACTTGAATAGTTCTGTGGGTGGGGTATTGATCTGGGAACGTTTCTGTCACAGCAGTTGCTGAGCCATAATAATTTAATTTGTGTATCGATTTGATAAATATACTGTTTTGGGGTATTGTATGCAGCGGATCTAACATGTTTGGTGATTGTTATGGTATTTATTAATAAACTACTAACTTTATAAGAAACTATGCTAAGCCGAGTTTCTTATGCAATCAGTAAATCATAATGAGTTTAATATTAAATATCATGTTAAGTAATCAGTTATTTAAGATCCTATTTATTGTATAATATAATCATAGAAACATACTGAAGCTGTACTGATCCATTAACTGAATGTTTTCTGTAGCCTAGTACATATTTGACCTGTATGGAAATGGGGTTGGGAGAAGAGAATCTCAAAATCCGAACTGAATATTTACAGAAAAATTAGTACCATAACCTGGCCTGGTGCCAGATCATCACCATACTAGAATCACTAGAATCACTTAGCCACACTCCCTAAAAGTAATAGGATTAGTAATAATCTTTCTACCTTTATAATAGGTGACATCTCTGAAGCAACAATAAAGCCGAAAATGAACTGTACCGGAGGGCCAAATTAGGGAGATTCTGGCAAGGATGAATACCATCGTTAAATTTACCCTATGCATGCTCTTGACAAGCCGCCCACTCCAGACAACAAATTGCCGATACAATGCGTTCAGAAATATGATAGAAATCAATTTTTATTACTCCCCTTTCATCACCTGCTGTACAATGTAACATACAAATGTATCCGAGATTCAGCTTGGCTTTTATTTAGAAGACCCCACTAGATGTTAATTTTCCTATCCCCTGTGGCTCTAACAAACATTGCCGATCCAGATAAGGCACATGGACCCTTTCAACACTAAATAACTGGAACAGATTTTGATATGTTAATTTACCGATCTAATTGTCACTAAATGATTTTCAGACAAGAATTCCGCCACGGAAGCGGTGTTGCGCCTGCCGAGGCATTTGACCGTGAACATTACAAGTAAATAAATTACCTTGACCTTCAGAATTTGGATGTGGGGGTGTGCATAATGAAGCATCATCCGTAGACAAACATTGATGTGAAATATTATCAATGTCTGGAAAGGGGTTAAAGAGATATTGTGAAAAACAATAACTTTAACGCATTTCTGTTACAAATCCGGTGAACATTACAAGTAAATAAATGACCTTGACCTTCAAAATTTGGATGTGGGGGTGGGGGGTGTGCGTAATGAAGCATCATTCCTAGACAAACATTGATGTGAAATATTATCAAAGTCTGGAAAGGGGTTAAAGAGATATTGTGAAAAAACAATAACTTTAACGCATTGCTGTTACAAAACCGGTGAACATTAAAAGTAAATAAATGACCTTGACCTTCAGACTTTGGATGTGGGGGTGTGCGTAGTGATGCATCATCCCTAGACAAACATTGATATGAAATATTATCAATGTCTGGCAAGGGGTTAAAGAGATATTGTGAAAAAACAATAACTTTTAACGCATTTATGTTACAAAACCGGTGAACATTACAAGTAAATAAATGACCTTGAGAATTTGGATGTGGGGGTGTGCGTAATGAAGCATCATCCCTAGATAAACATCAATGTGAAATATTATCAAAGTCTGGCAAGGGGGTTTTTTTTTTTTGGGTTTTAAAGAGATTATTGTGAAAAAACAATAACTTTAACGTATTTCTTTTACAAATCTGGTGAACGTTACAAGTAAATAAATGACCTTGACCTTGATAATTTGGATGTGGGGGTGCGCGTAATGAAGCATCATCCCTAGACAAACATTGATGTGAAATATTATCAATGTCTGGCAAGGGGTTAAAGAGATATTGTGAACAAACAATAACTTTAACGCATTTCTGTTACAAAACCGGTGAACATTACAAGGAAATAAATGACCTTGACTTTCAAAATTTGGATGTGGGGTGTGCGTAATGAAGCATCATCCCTAGACAAACATTGATGTGAAATATTATCAATGTCTGGCAAGGGGTTAAAGAGATATTGTGAAAAATAAATAACTTTAATGCATTTGCCTTACAAAAAAAACGGACGACGACGATGGAAAAAGCGCCGACTATAGTCGCGCCTCTGCTAAAGCAGGCGCGACAAAAAGGGGTTGTTTTTTTCTTCTCCAAAACATATGAAAATTACTAAAAAAGTGCATATATATCCTGATGAGTTGACTGGTCGCAAGCCGGCTCATCTGCATTTACACTGTTTGCAAATTCCACTATAGAGGTATGTTATGATGAAAGGATTATGCTTGTTACAATAACATTGCTATGACCTGGTGATAAACGTCAACCAATTATATCAACTGCCATCCATCACATTGCACACTGGCCTCCTAAATTGACAATATGTAACACAGTCCTGCAGAGGACCATCTGAGCAGATGGGTATGAAGCTAGAGCTTCGTTGTAATTACATAATTAATATAGCATGAAGTGCATGTACGGTACATAACATATTTATTCTCGTAAACATACATGGGATGTGCAACTTTTGAAATCAAAAACAATTCAGCCAGACTTGCAGATAAGCTGCGTATTTGCGTAAACACCCAATTAAAATTGCCAAAAACCCAATTGAAATCAGAAGTAGCAAAAAGCAATAACAAATTGGTGGTACCTTTATCATGCTACAGAAAACAATAAAGACCACAAATATAGCATATTTTTCTTACTTTCCATGAAAACACATCTTGGTATTTCATTAGTAATGAAATGCCAAGAGATGTTTTCATTTCGTGTTTCCTTCGACCAATCAAATCATGTTCTCAGACACACCCTCTGAATCGCGAGACAATCACCTTCACTACAGCCTACTTTCAGAAATTAATTTGCCTATATCTGTACCATATTTTAATCCCGATTGGCTTTTGTTTGTTTTATGAAAAATTGTGTGTGAAATGTAAGGAAATGTTTATTTAACCGGATGAGCTGATTATCTTGAAATAATGCCCTCGTGATTGGGTCCTACTGCTAAATAAACTTGGTTCGCTAAGCTCACTCGTTTATTTAGCGTAAGGACACACTCACTCACGCATTATTTCACGATGATCAGTTTACCTGGTTAAATAAACGATATGTGTTGCATACTAGAATTTGTAAATATTGAACAGTAATGATTTGCTGGTGGTTGATCTCAGTACAAGCTGTGAATAAAAGGATGGGTTAAACAACTACTGTCTGTTTTGTGTAAATCTGTTCATTTCTGAGGGCTACATGAACACTGAAAATAAGTAGTTTTTTTTTGCTTATATTTCTTTTCAGCAAAATTTCAGCAAGAGTCAACCATTGACTTTACCATACCAAAAAAAATGCTTAATACCCTCCCGTAATTTAACATTGGCTAAAATGTTGAATATCGGAAAAAAACATCATGTAAAAGAATGCTCATTTATTAATTTTGCCAAATATTAATAATCGTGAAATAATATTATTTTTTCAATATATAGGGTAGGTGAAATAAATTGTTTGGTTTTGTCAAACAGATAGTAGTACCCGTCATCTGGGTGGTGCAAATTTTCGATGTCACCACTTGGTCAAGTTGCATTCGTCACAACAAATCCGGTCCATATCAACATTATTAACATGGTTACATTTAGCACACAAGCTGATGTCTAGTTACTTTCTGGTACTGTGTGGGCATTTTTGGTGCTGAAACATGAACCTCTTTCCTGTGTTCCATCTTCTTTTTGATATTCATAGAATCCATTATATCTCTGGTGAATTGCTTGAGGAAGACAAGCACTGGTGTATTTTTCAATATGATATGAAACAAGTCAGTTAGTACACAAACTTTCACCACAATATTATCCATGCACCATTGAACATTGTCATTTATATTGTCATGGTTGAATCTGGTATATGTATTCAAGTTTAATATCACTGAAGAGAGAAGTGAAACATTGATAGATGTATGTTGCTTAGCATCACTTTCTAAAGTGTCCAACTCATGATATTCAACCACTATTTCTCTTACTGCCTCATCTACTTCTCATCAGTTGGCACATCGCTGTCTTATTCATCATTTACTTTACATGTGTCACTTTCTGACCTGAAATATAATAATTAAAAGTGTATTATTATAACAGTAGATTTCTGAGTATTTGCCAAGATCATGTTAATGGCAGCATGAGTATGTTCCAAATGCTTACATGTATCAAGTGTGCAAATAATGAAGCAATCTGTCATGTAATATTAAATATTCTGTTACTGTATATATGTTTGTTTGGTGTGTTGGGGTTTAACGGCCTATCAACAGCTAAGGTCATTTATGGCCGGATCAATGGGTTTAGTACTAAATCCCATATATTACCTGTACATGTACAAATGGGGGGAAATCCCTAAATCGGAACTGAATATTTACAATAAAAATTCTATATATTCAGCCCTGAAATCAAAATAATCCTGATCTGATGCCAGGTCCTCGCCACACCAGAATCACTTGGCCCCCGCTGGCAGCCAAAGAAAACAAGGCATATTTGATTATAAGCCATTTACCCGAGCGTTAAGGTTTTGAACGCACCTTGACCCTGGGCTTAGTGGGGGCGTGACGAATGTGGATTTGTCACAGGGCGGTAGAGGACCATTGAAGCAATGCGTGTGTGAAATGTGAAGCAGATCCGAGCAAGGAAACACAAATTATAAGCCATTTAACTGAATGTTAAGGTTTCAAACGCACCAAGTCTGTGACCTTGACCCTGTGCTTAGCGGGGGCAGGACGAATGTGGATTTGTCACAGGGTGGTAGAGGACTATTGGAGCAATGCGTGTGTGAAAGTTAGTGTAGGATTGAGAAACGCGCACGTAGATTTGTCCCAAAGTGGCAAGTAAACAATTAAAGTGGAAAAGGTGAAGGTCGAAGTAATGGGTGGTGGAGTGTGTAAGGCATGTTCATATGTATCATGTGTATAAATATTTAAGCGATTGGCAAAAGTATTGAGAAGTTATTGTAGGATTGAGAAACGTGCACGTAGATTTGTCCCAAAGTGCTAAGTAAACATTTAAAGTAGAAAAGGTGAAGGTCAAAGTCATGGGTGGTGGAGTATGTAAGGCATGTTCATATGTATCATGTGTATAAATATTTAAGCGATTGGCAAAAGTATTGAGAAGTTATTGTAGGATTGAGAAACGTGCACGTAGATTTGTCCCAAAGTGCTAAGTAAACATTTAAAGTAGAAAATGTGAAGGTCAAAGGTCAAGGTCGAAGTACTGGGTGGTGGAGTGTGTAGGGCATGTTCATATGTATCATGTGTATAAATATTTAAGGGATTGGCAAAAGTATTAGAGAGTTATTGTAGGATTGAGAAACGTGCACGTAGATTTGTCCCAAAGTGCTAAGTAAACATTTAAAAACTTAACAGCCCATCGTTTTATTACTTACGACAATTTAAAGTTGGGGTCTCATATGTTCGGCTTTCATCGGTATAACTACATATGAATAACAAGGCTTATAACTTTGGTCGGACACGGCCTCGTATCATAACAAAATAAAATGTTTAAAATTGTAATTGCCTATGCATTCTATGTATTTCTGCAGGATAATGATAATTCTTAAATGAACATATGCACTTTCCACTACAATATTGACATTAGAGCCATAAACACATTATTTCAGTTGTTATGATACGAGGTAGTGTCAGACTTAGGATAATCGGCTGTAATTTGATATTCTTCGCATAATTATGTTCCAACTATGCTATTTCAGCAAAATAACAATACTTCTCAAATGAAAATGTGTATTTTCCACCAAAATATTTACATTATCGTTAATAAAATCGCGAAATTTGTTATGATACGAGGTCGTGTCCGACCAAAGTTATGAGCCTTGTTTTTCATACATGTATGTAGTTATACCGATGAAAGCTGAAATACGCCAAATGCCTGTGCCATATGTTAGGCACTCCATTTTCTTTATAGGAATTAAATAAGTGTATAATAGTGTAACTATTCCACCAGTTTGAAAATGACGAGTGCCACATAATACAGACAATAATCATTTGGTAATCTTTACTAACAGTGACGCGTGTTTGTATAATGTATATGGTTATTTTGCTATGCCAATGAGGCAGGAAATTTCAAAAAGTTGATTTGCACAACTATTAGCCATATGTTATGCATGATTCGCTTTGTTTTATAAAGTATCATGTGTGACATGCATACAATTTTTTTTATTTAACTAGATGAGATTATTATCTAGAAATAATGCCCTTGTGATTGCGTTCTACCGTTAAACAAACTGGGTTCGATACGCTCATTCGTTTGTTTTGCATAAGGATAAAATCATTGGTGCATTATTTCATGATAATCAACTCACCTGGTTAAATTAACGGTATGTCATTCATGATTGCAATATTTATGGGAATGATTGTGGTGTCAATGGTGAGGGTCATAAACATTCTGAGAGGGAGAGATGATTGGCAATGACAATTGTAAGGAATGTGGATGAGATCTGCCAGAACAAAATGTGGCCAAATCACGGTGGGTTATTCAGAAAAATAAAGTTGGATGGATGTGATGTAACTGCACATATTCCGCTTTATATGCAACAGGTTGCTCTATATCTTATGTAGTGCAATGTAATTAGAGTAGCTTAGAAAATCTCGGCTCTACGGATGTGTTTTACTATTTCATCTGTATTTTATATTTCCTGTATCCGTGAGCTGTGATTTTCTTAGCTATTAATAGAGTTATGTACTCGGAACAAGATCTGATGTACCCCAGAGCTCCAGATAAGCTGCGTATTTGCGTAAATACCCAATTAAAATTGCCAAAAACCCAATTGAAATCAGAAGTAGTGAGTATCAAAAAGCAATGAGAACAATTGTGGTACCTTTATCATGCTGCAGAAAACAATAAACAGACCACAATATAGCATATTTTTCTTATTTTTCCATGAAAACACATCCAAGGAGACAATTATAATGAAATGCCAAGATATGTTTTCATTTTGAAACAAACATTAACTATTCAATAATTGCTGTCTGTTGATGTGTAAACAGTAGTGTGATTTAATTTTACCCAATTAAAATTGTGAAATACCCAATTGCTTCAGAACTGATGGAGTAACAATACTCAATTACTAATTCCTTATCTGGAGCCCTGGTACCCGCTACTAATCCACAATGAAGGTTACATCACAATATAGAGATAGATAGCCGTGCCAGACTGCGAAAGAAGAACAAATTGCTTACCGAATCGTAAACACAACCAGTCAACACAGCCTCAGTCACAGCAGGCGATGCCTGTAGTGCAAGTCAGTGCGGCCTTCTTCCCTTCTTTTCCCGCTCATGAAAGATGTGTGTAACAGAAAATGGTTTTCCGCTGACCGCCGACATAAATGTTATGACCAGTCGCGGCAGCAAACGCTTCCAATTATCGTAAATTCATTACATTTTAACTTGTGATGTTCCCGCGATCTAGCAACATATACGGCTCACTTGATTTACAATTTCAAACTGCCGGTTTACTCCGTGGGTCGGGCGCGAGTGTTACCGATACTATTATTTTAAAAATAAAAATGAAAAATTGGTATTTATTTTTTACTTGGTTTCAGCCAAATACATTTTTATATTGCATCTTTGTTACAATTTATTTCTAGAACGGACTCTAATACGCAATCCGCTACGAACAACACAACACTTGCTTACTTGATGTGAGGACATTCCATCTCAAATCGTGGATGTCAGTAAAACAAGTGTACCATACGCTGCGATCCGGTCGCTCATCAACAGCAGCCAACCAGAACACGACTTATAATTCACTGCGGATTGGTCTCCATGCCAGCAGTAAACATATTCTATTTTTGTAAATCAGGGCAAATCAGGGACCGTCGATAACGACGACTTTTTTTAGGCCTGATGGGTTGACAAAACTTACCTGTATCGCAAGCACAGGGCATTTTTTAACACGGTAAACGGCTCTGTGACGATGATTAATGTATTTTTAACAATAATCAACGTAAATTGTTACAGTCAGGTGACGATAAATTTCTATAATTTCAAGGGATTTGAATAGCCTGTTGATTTACCTGTTGCGCACCTTGTATCTTATACAAGTAACAACAGACTATCAGATTAGTATTGTTCCCATCACCTGTGGCTGGTACGGAGGGGACATGGATTTTTTTTAATTAATTCGTTCCCACGAAATAACAATTCATTCCCTCAATTTAACAATACGTTCCCTTGACAATTCGTTCTCACGATATAACAATTCGTTCCCTCGATTAACATTTCGTTTCCACGAAATGACAATTCGTTCCCTCAATTTAACAATTCATTCCCTCTAACTAACAATTCGTTTCCACGATATAACAATTCGTTCCCACGAATTAACACCGGAACGAATTGTTAATTCGTGGGAACGAATTGTTACATCGTGGAAACGAATTGTTAATTCAAGGGAACGAATTGTTAAATTCAGGGAACGAATTGTTAAATTGAGGGAACGAATTGTTAAATTGAGGGAACGAATTTTTGCTTCGTGGGAACGAATTAATGAAAACAAATTGTTTACGTCCCCTGCGGGGCTCTGTAGGCTTGTACACCATAACCAACAGCATGCGTGTTGCATATATCGGGTCCAATGCGAATGCGTGGCTGCTTACTGGTAGGTCGGACGTAAACTAGTGTATAATAAATTAACAATTCGTTCCCTCAATTTAGCAATTCATTCGTGGGAACGAATTGTTAATTTGTGGGAACGAATTGTTAAATCGAGGAAACGAATTGTTATTTCGTGGGAACGAATTGTTATCGTGGGAACGAATTGTTATCGTGGGAACGAATTGTTATTTCGTGGGAACGAATTAATAACAAAAATAATTCTACGTCTTATTTACTAGCACTTGATATTACCACAGTAGGACAGATGAGAAAAGAAAAGGCATGGACTTAAACAAATCATAGATACATTATATACACATTCAATGTTTAATCTCTCATAACCTCCCTGTTGTCATAGTCTTGTTACTCAAATTGCATTACAAAGTTATCGTCTCGTCATTTGTTTTGTATCACTCACTAGTCTTTTGTTATATTATTCATTCTCAATGTGCGCCAAATGTATTCCTCAAATGATATAGAATGCTCATATATACCTCACACTCCATGCACCAGATAGATATAAACAATACATTAATATTACACGTTTTCACTTATATCAAGGATACATATGTTTATTGCCACTTCTTCTCCAGCTCGATATCCTCTCCTCTCATCCGTATATACTATTCATAAAACAGATACACACTATCCTTCTTTGATGATTACGAATATCAGAACAGTCTAGGATCTTCTAATGTCCGAGGTGCCATGCAGCGGTGGCCAGTAACCTATTTCATCAACATTGCAAAGTATACTTTAGTAGCAAAGTATACTTTGAGGGAGAAATTTTCATTTTTTTTTTTAATTTATTAATTTGTATTATACTGAATTTATTACATTATCACAGCCATTTAATGGCTGTGATAATGTAATAAATTCAGTATAATAATAGGCCCCTGATCCACAGTTTGACATGTCTGTGTTTGGATGGTATATTTACTAATTAATTACTAATTTTGCATGTCATTATAGAATGACAGATAACAAGGTGTCCTTCTCTTTAATTGGTAAAATACTTTACAGCGCGTTTCATTCAAAAACATAGACTAAGGTAGGTACAATTCTCAATGTATTATTGTAAACTGCCTCAGTGCCGACCGGTGATGACTTCTGTGTGGGTTTCTCCAAGCATTTACGCGAAAAATCAATTTATTTAAAGTTATATATTTCAAGTATATCCACAGGTCCATGTAGCTGTACTTGTATGAGGTATATTGTCTGTTTTCGGTCATTCACTATATACCCCCCGCAACGCATCTATAATCGCAGACAGGCGTGGATTCCCACCATAGGCATCAATCTGTTCTCGCATCCTGAAATATTCAAATATACATATACTACCGCATGCGCTAATCTGGGAAACATGTGTTACTTTCTTTATTTCAAAATACTTGAATATTATGCTTGACATCAAGCAGCATGATTGACCGAGCCTGAGCCGTTCAACAACTCAGGCTCAGACAATCAAATTGCTTGATTGCAATGCTAAATGTTGTTCAGAAACGTTGATCATTGGGGAACTGTTAACGTAGGTGATTGTGTAGAAAATACTAGGCTTGTGTACTTTGAAATCTGGCAAGGCTCGGAAAGGCGTAGGAACTCCTCCTCTTCCCGAGGAATTCCTACCGTTCCGAGCCGAGCCTGATACTCTTCACCAGGGTATGGAATCACCCGGTCTATTGGTTACACTGCAATAATGGCGGCCTGGTATTCTGTTAAACTTCATCAGGTAACGCTGTATGCTCCAGGAACATCAGATATATTTGAAGAAAAAAACACTCAAGATTACGTTGCGTTTTTACTCTGGTGTAATTCGAAATCTTCATGGACGTAGTTCGACAATTGAAACTTCCATTTTTAATTCACTGTTACTCGGATGTGCGTATTTACGGAACACCGCAGGGACGTATAATTATTTTTTTCATTTATTCATTCTCACCAAATAGCAATTCGTTCCCTCAATTTAACAATTCGTTCCCAGGAATTAACAATTCGTTCCCTCAATTTAGCAATTCGTTCCCACGAATTAACAATTCTTTCCCACGGGTACGAATTGTTAATTCGTGGGAACGAATTGTTAATTCGAGGGAACGAATTGTTAATTCGAGGGAACGAATTGTCATTTCGTGGGAACGAATTGTTATATCGTGGGAAAAAATTGTTAATTCGAGGGAACGAATTGTTAAATTGAGGGAACGAATTGCTATTTCATTGGAACGAATTAATAAAAAAATACATCTCCTTGCGGGGCACCGTACGTATCATGTTACTGCACGATACGGCAATTTGTCCTATCAGTTAGTATGTCTACTAGCAATTCAAAGCATGCTATCCATTACAAACTTATATAACATTACGTGTTAATAATGCACCGTCACTACTGGGGTTTAAACGTTAATATCC